>CABHPH010045171.1:0-16471 GCA_902168325.1 Peromyscus nudipes | reverse complement strand
GTGTGTGTGTGTGTGTGTGTGTGTGTGTGTGTGTGTGTGTGTGTGTGTATTCAGGTATGTGGATGCACGTGTGGAGTCCAGAGGTTGTCATCTACCTTATATATTGAGGCAGGGTCTCTCACTTAAACCCAGAGCTTGAGAATTTGGCTAGCTTAGCAAGTCAGGTTGTTCAAGGCATTTCCATCTCTTCCTCCTAAGTGCTGGAATTGCAGATGGGCTGCTACATCCACTCAGCATTTATGTGGGTGCTGGGGACCCAAACTCCAATTTGAACACTGGGGCCAGCGCTGCTCAGCCCCAGATCTGTGCCTTGATCCAGCTTGACCCTGAGGGATGGTCTAGTGGAGCCTGACAAGATTCTGGAAGCTAGGAAACAAGAATCCCACCTTCAGATTTGATATGAGGCACAACCCTGAATGCCAGACCCACCGAAAGTCCTGGTGTCCACCAAAAGTCGGAGCCGGTGGGCGTCCTGTTAGCTGAGGGCCCCATGGTGTGGTGTAGAACACACAGGCCTGAGGAAAGTGGACAGGGCAAAAGGGCCCAGAGACCAAAGCCTCTCTGCTGAAACCAGAGCAGGAATCTTCCTGCCTTGGAAGGAAGACTTGGCTTAGGAGCCCAGCCTTAGACCGTGGATTGCACCAAGCCAGGGCGGCTGGTAGGAGGCAAAGGCCTGAGGCCAGGAAGCTACCAGCTCCTTCTTGCCGGGAGGAAGCCCTTCAAAAGCCCAGCATCTGTCTGGGTGCTGGTTGGGCTGGCACGTGTTAGACCTTGAAGCCGGGGCGGAGCTGCGGGGCTGCAGGCCTTGGCAGTAGTCGGGCGGGGTGGGCTCGCAGAGGCTGCGGGGCGGAGCCGGGTTCTGTTGCAATTACCCGTAAGCCTGGTGTTTACACGGGGTTTACAGGGAATTCAAAGCATATCTTCCTGTTGCTCTGGCAGCCGAGGCGTATCAAGTGCGTTCAAAAGGGCCGAGCCGCGTTCGCCAAAATAAGAACCAAATGGCTGAGTAATTTCCACCAGAAAAGAACTTATTCTCGCAATTGCACGGTCTATTTAGCATGCTTTCATAAAACCTTTTAACGAATCAGCTCAGAACCCTCCCCAACTGCTGGGCCCGCCCCACCTGTCAGGCTTGAATTTCCAAACACAGGTAGGCCTCTGAGATTGGATGCAGATCTCCTGCCTAGCACCAGGTCCTGCACAGCAAGGGATAGGAGCCCCAGTGGAGATCCCTGCCTGGAAGAGAGATCCCAGTGAAGTGGGGAGCAGAGCATGGCTTTCTAGGAAGAATCAAACAACACCAAACAACAGGTCAATCCTGAGACACCAAGGGCTGTGAGGGACCCACAGGGAACCAGGTTCAGCCTGGAGCATCCTGAAAGGCTTCCTGGAGGAGGCAATCTTGTCACAGACACTAGAGAGAAAAAGGATCCAGCTAACTGAGATGGAAGGGGAGGGACTTGGAGATCAAGCCCCAGGAAGGTGGTGGTGGGTGAGCCAGTGAGTTGGTAGTTGTTTAATATGGTCTGCCCACAGGAGACAGAGGGAACATGCAGTCACGTCAGATTTTGACTGGTCCAGACCTTGGTCCTTCCCTTGTTGGAAGTGACTTTCAGGATGTGTTTCAGACCTGATCAGAAAAGGGTTCAGGGACACATGAGAAAGTGTTAAAACCAACTATATTGGGCTAAGAGAACTATAATTCAGGTGTAGACCACTTTCCTAAGAAGGCACAGGTCTTGAATCCCACGCCCAGCATTGCCGAAAAACAAAAACTAAAAACAAGGTGTGAATTAGGTGCCACAAAACTCATTCTGTGAAGAATGTCACCACTGTGAAGTTAGGGAGCCCTTTCATCTCCTTAAAATGTCCCCTGAAGTCCATGCTGCCCTGCTCACCTCTCTGGTGTTGCTCTGGGGCTATGTTACCTCTTCAAGCCCCCAAACCCACACCTGTGGGAAGCCATCAGCTGCTCATCCATTCAGAACTGAGCAGACCCGCTGCTGACAGACCAGTTTTCTCACTTACTCTTCTACCCCTATGTGGTTGGGCTTCTCCATCTAACTCATAAATCCAGCTACTCTGGGGGAAATGCCCACCCCCAAAAATCTTGGATGGCCTCTACAGTGTGTTTAACTTAACAGGCAACCAGCACAATGTCTCACACAGTGGGCCTGCTTCCTTCTCAACCTGTACTGCCCAGGAGTCATTTCCATGTTGATCTCTCTAGTGCATGCCTAATGGGTGGAACCTTAGCATAGTTTTCATTTGCATATCCCTAAGAAATGATTTCAAGTACTTTTCCATATGCTAATTTTTATTTGCATATTTTCTTAAAGCATCTTGCATCCAGTGTTACTGTATTGTGTGTCTTACTATTAATCTGTAAGAGTTCTTTGTCACTTTGGGGGGGTCTATACATCCTAGTTAGATTTTTTTTCTTCTACAATGTGACTTTTTACATTTTTTTATTTGGATACTGATTGCAAACAATTTTCAGAAAACTGTATAGGAGAAATCCTGCACACACTTCCTTCTCTCAATGGGAATGGATCATAGAAGAAGAGCAGGATATTAAAATGAGGACATGGACATCAGTCAATGTTAAACATGAGCATGTGTTTGCATGTGTACATGCTCTGGGGCTCTGCAGTTTTATCTTGCATAGTTTAAGGCGACTGTCCCAAGAATCAGCTCTCTCATCCATACTGTCTTATAAAGACTGTCCCATCACAGCCTTGCCTAACTCTATCCCTGACCCATAGCAACCTCTAATCTGCCTCCATCTCTATAATTATGTTACTTAATGAATGTTCTAGAAAAAGAATCATACCAGACATGTCCTGTTGAAACTGGCTTTTATGGCTCAAAATAATTCCCCTGAGTCACATTTCTCAAACATCAATCAGTACTAACTCCTAGCCTGACCCGGTAGTCCAGGCTTACAATTCCAACTACTTAGAAAGCTGAGGCAGGGGAATTATAAGTTCAAAGCCTACCTGGGCTGCAGAACAAGGTAAAGGCAACCCTGGTCAACTTAGTAAGACCTGTCTCAAAATAAAAAGTATAAGGGCTGAAGATCTAGCTCAGAGGCAGAGTGCTTGCCTAGGATGTGCAAGATCCTGGGTTCAATCCAGCACAGAAAACAAACAAACCAAACTCTGTGTGTGTGTGTGTGTGTGTGTGTGTGTGTGTGTGTGTGTGTGTGCAACTGTGCACATGCAGAGGCCAGAGGAGGATGTCTCTCTCCTTAAGACTGGGTTTCTCACTGAACCAGAAGCTTGAGGTTTTCAGCTAGGCTGGCTGACCAAAGAACCTTCAGGATCTTCCGTCTCTATCTCCCAGTGTTGAGGTTATGGGCATGTGTAGCCATGCTTGACTATTCATGTGGGTGCTGAGGATTCAAACTCAAGATGCCATGTGCTTGCACACCAAGTGCTCTTGCCCACTGAGCCATCACCTAGCCCCTAACTCCTTTCCATCCTCCAGACTATCCATGCTGGGGATGCTCCACCATGTATGTCAGTGTTCATCCGTAAGGGTTATCGAGGCTGTTTCCGGACTTTGTGGCATAGAAAACTGATATAAATATTCCAATGATAATAATGTTCATTTCTCTCCTCAGTGCCCCAGAATGCAAGCTGTCTTCTGCTTTAAAGAACTGAGGGTACTTTCTTGAGTGACCCCACCATTTCCCATTCCTGCAGTAGGAAGATCCTGAGTGACACAGTTCCCCAGGTCCTTACAGCCTTAAGTGCACCCCACTTTTCAGACCAGCTGCTGTGATAGGAGTAGAGTGATACACTTGGTGTTTTCATCTGTATTCTCTGCTGGCTGGTGATGCCAGACCACTTATTCCATTAGCATTTACCATGGGCTTAGCAGTTCTAGGAAAATGCCTCATGGGGTTGGGAGTGTTGCTTAGTGGTAGGGTACTTGCTTAACTCCAAGGTATTTGGATGGGCCTGGCTTCCATCTTCAACAACAATAACAGAAGTCATTCCCTGCGCCAGTGTCCCAACGAGACGGCTTGTTTTCACAGTTCATTTTGAAGATCTTTCTGAGTTCTAGATCTTGTCCTTGGGATCTCTGTGCCTGTGTACCTTCACTGTGTGCCCAGCATCCTTTTAACAGTGTCTTTCTTAGAGGAGCAAAGGCATTTTGCTTTCACCAATTTTCCTTTTCTGGATTGGTTTAGTGTTGAGTCCAAGGACCCTTTGATGAGTCTGAAAACTAGAGATTTTTTTCTTTTTTTTCTAAAAGTCACATAGAAGTGTTTGTTTTGTTTGAACTGGGAACCAAAGCCAATAAATGCAAAATATAAAACTTTTATACTTTTATACTGAAGTGATCTGTTTTGAGTCACTATTTTTGACTATTTGTGTGCATGCATGTGTTTGTACCCGTGGCGTCTGTGGAGGTCAGAGGTCAACTTGCAGGAAGGTGTCTATTCTCTCCTTTCACCATGTGGGTTCCAGGGATCAAATTCAGGTGATCAGGCAGGCAGTCTGTGCCTTTTCCCACTGACCCATCTTACCAGCCTAGACTTCATTTTTAATAAGATGTGATAGTCAGGGGCACTGAGAGATGTCTCAGCAGTTGAGAGCACTTGTTGTTCTTGCAGAGGACCTGAATTCAGTTCCCAGCACCTATGTTGTGTGGCTTATGAGACTGCCTGTCACTCCAGCTCCAGGGGACCCAGCACCCTTGTCTGGCCTCTCAGTCACCCAACCTCACATGTGCGTATGCAGACACACATAAACACGTACATGAATTTACAAAGTGAATCTTTTTTTTTAAAGATGCAAGATTATTCAGGCTCATTGTCTTACCCATGAGCGTTACCATTTGTTGAAAAGCTATCCTTCCTCCCTGGAGTTATTTCTACCTTTCTGTCAAAAGCCGGTCACATGTGCTTGTGAGGGTCGCCTTCTGGATGCTCTCTTCCATCTCACTGATGACATGTCTCGACCACTGGAGCTGTGCAGAAATTCTTAAGTTGATCACAGGTAGCTCCCTCCTTCCACTCTATCCCTCTTGTCCCACATTGCTTTGGCTAACTGTCTTGTTTGCTAGCACAGGTGTAGCCCAGCACCGCTACACAGGTGGCTTAAGAAACAGAAATGTATTCACAGTTCTAGAGACAATGTTCAAATCCTGTTCCCTTCTAGGAGCGTTGGCTCCTTCTGATGGCAGTGAGGGAAGGATCGCTCCAGTCCTCTCCCCATGGCGATGTAGATGGCCTTTTCCATGCTCACCTGGCATTCTCTGTGTGCATGTATGTGTGCGTGTGTGCGTGTGCGTGTGCGTGTGCGTGTGTGTCCATCCAAGCTTCCCCAAGCATCAGTGGGATGTGTCAGGACCCACCCTAATAACCTCATCTTCATTTCCTTCCCCTGTCTCGAAATAAGATCACATTCTGAGGTACTGAAAGTTAAGAAGTCAATGGGAAGCTTTGGGATGACACAATTCCACACATAACAATACTCAGTGTCCTATGCTTTTGTGTAGATGTAACCGTCTTATTAAATAAAAAACACAGAGCCAATACAAAGATGAAAGCCAAGAGGTCAGAGCAATAGCTAAGAGCTAAAAACCTTACCCTTCCTGTCACTGTTGTCCTACCTCTCCGAAAGAGACCTACTTCCTGTGTGTCTGTCTTTTTTATAGAGTTTCTGTTCTGCCTTCTCATTGGTTATAAACCCAACCACATGACCTCCTAGTCATTGCCTGTCTGTACAGACCTCCAGGTCTTCTATGGTTGGTATTGAGATTAAAGGCGTGTGTCTCCAATGCTGGCTGTATCCTTGAACACACAGAGATCTATCTAGCTCTGCCTACCAAGTGCTGGGATTAAAGGCGTGCACCACCACCACCACCACCACCACCACCACCACCACCACCACCACCCAGCTTTTGCTATGGCTCTAATAGCTCTGACCCCCGGGCAACTTTATTTATTAACATACAAATCACATTTTAGTACAAATAAAATATCACCATACAAAAAAAAATATATCACCATATATTTATACGATGATTGCCTTGAGATTTTAATAGAAATTACATTATGTCTATATGTCAAGCTGCTATCATTGCCCCCAAGGGTTCTTCACTCCATGAACATGGGATGCGTCCCCATTTGTTCCAATTGTCTCTGATCCGTCCCGTCAGCTTTCTGTGACTGCTGCCATTTCAGAGCCCCAACCCACCTTTTCCACTGGGACCCTAGTGTTCCTGCCTCCTTTTCTCTGGGGTGTGAACAGAGCTGTTGGTTCAGCTTCGATCACCAAGCACTCATCGTTGGTAAATGCAAACACCAACTTTTCTGTGTTAATCTTTTAGCCTTCAACTTTGCTTTGAGGTTTGTTTTGATTTGTTTCCTTTAGGTTTTCTATACATTTATGTTGTCTGTAAACAGGGACAGTTTTTTTTTATTTCTTCCTTTGAATTTTGTGTGTGTGGAAGAGTCTAGTCTTTTACCATCAAGCATGCCATTAACTGTTGTAGAATATTATTTTAAGGTGTGTTACTTTTGTTGATGTTGCATTTGTTTAACTCTGTAAAGCTGTGTTACTGTGCCTGTCTAAAACACATGATGGTCTAACAAAGAACTGAATGGCCAATAGCAAGGCAGGAGAAAGGATAGGTGGGGCTGGCAGGCAGAGTATATAGAAGGAGAAATCTGGGAGGAAAAGAAAGAAAGAAATGGGGAGTGAGAGGAGGAAAGTGGCCAGAGAAGGAGGAGGACTCCAGGGGCCAGCCACCCGGCTGTACAGCAAGCTACAGAGTAAGAGTAAGATTTACAGATTTACAGAAGTAAGAGAACAGGAAAAACCCAGAGGCAAAGGTAGATGGGATAATTTAAAGTGAAGGAAAGCTGGCAAGAATCAAGCCAAGACAAGGCCAGGCATTTATAATTAAGAATAAGCTTCCGTGTGTGATTTATTTGGGAGCTGGATGGGGCCCTCCAAAAGACCAAAAATCCCCAACAATAATTAACTATAGGCTGCCTGTATATGCCTTTAGCTAACTGAAGGTGTTCTCTCTGCTCCTAATTTGTGGCGTTTTTTTTCCCTCCCGTGAATGGTAGTTGGATTTCATCAAAAGCCTGTTATCACCAGTTGACAAACTCATAGGAGTTTTCTCTATTAACCAATCAAAACAATGGATTGTGTTGATTGGCTTTTAAACAATAATGCTAATTACTCATTAATTGTTGGCTAGATTTTTCCACTGAAAACAGACTGGGATGGAGGGGTGCAAACATTCTCTCCATTGTGAGTTTGTAGAATTAATTTGCAAGCCTTGTACCATTTCTACTGCAGGACTTTTTGGCTGAAGAGCCTCTCCAGTGGTCCAGTGACTGTCTGAACTATATGAGGCTCTGGGTTTAAACTCTAGCACCATCAAAAAGAGTCACTGCAAGTGTTCATTGCTATAAACTCCTCAGCATGTTTTTAACTAAATCTCAAATGTTTTAACATGCTTTTATTTTTACTCATTTCCATTTATTATTGAACTTTCTTTCTTTTCCTTCCTTCCTTTCTTCCTTCATTCCTTCCTTTCTTTTTCTTTTTTTCTTTCTTTCCTTCTTTCTTTCTTTCTTTCTTTCTTTCTGTCTATCTTTCTGTCTGTCTGTCTGTCTGTCTTTCTTTTTGTCTTTCTTTCTTTTTAAGATAGGGCCTCAGTATGTAGTCCTGGAACTTTCTTTGTAAACCAGGTTGGCCTTGAACTCACAGAGATCTGTCTGCCTCTGCCTCTTGAGCACCAGGTTAAATGGTGTGTACCACCATGCCCAGCTATTATTGAATTTTCATTGTGAGTCTGTTTCTTTCTGCAAAAAATGTTATTTTTCATACATTTTGAAATTTTCTTTTGACTTTGCCTTATAATTTCTAAATTGAATCAATTTAGTCAGAGAACACTTTCTGCATGGTTTCAATTTTAATTTGTTAAAATGTGTTTTATGACCCACAATATAGTCAATCTTGTTTAATGTTACATGGCTGTTTAAAAAAAAACCACATTCCGTGGTTATTTGACGGGGTGGTCTGTGTTCCATCAGTTGCTGGAAGTCTAGTGTTGAGGTCCCAAACACCTGTAAATCTGTCTCTTCCTTCTGCTTTATCAGAGTTTGCTTTGGATGCCTTGAAGCTATGTTGTTTAGCACTTAAACTCTTAGGTTCATGTGGTGATATATTGTGTACCCTAATAAACTTGCCTGAGGATCAGAGGACAGAGCCAGCCACTAGATTAGACAGAGGTCAGGCAGTGGTGGCACACACCTTTAATCCCAGCACTTGAGATCTCATGCCTTTGCTTGGGAAGCACACACGCCTTTAATCCCAGGAAGTAATATGGCAGGACACAGAAAGGTATATAAGGCGTGAGGAAACAGGAACTCACTCTCTTTAGACTGAGGATTTCATAGAGGTAAGAACTAGTGGCTGCTGCTCTGCTTCTCTGATCTTTCAGCTTTCACCCTGATATCTGGCTCTGGGTTTTTTTTTATTAAAAGACCATCTAAGATTCGAACAACAGGTTCATTGAGTCCTTCAGTAGACTGATGCTCATCAGTGTGCCAGTCTGCAGAGTACATCTTCATGCTCCTATCTGTCCTAACATACAGGTTCACTGCCCACAGTCAGAGCTTCTCTTGAAAGACTTGAAATGGCTGGACCGCTTCTACCTGAATAGTGTGGTTGCTAATGGGAAGTCTGCCCTCCTGAGAAGTGGCCCTTCCTTGCTGGTAACAGCCAATTGAAATCTGATGTTTTTGAGATCTTTTGTCTCCAGAGCTTCTTCTGGCATTCCTTGTTGATGTCGATTTCTTCAGGCTGCTCTGTATGAGACTCTCTTGGTCTCCCCAGTCTCCAGGTTTATGCCTTCCATGGATTTTCTTTGAGACTTTCTTATTATGATTTGGCAAAGGGATTTTCTATTCATTTTGGTGAAGCCCAGTTTGCCAGTTTTTAATTTATGTTTTGTTTTTGTGTGGTGTGTGTGTGTAGCTTAAAACTTAACCCACATGTAGAGACTTTCCACTGTGTCTTTAAGAAAATACATTCTTTTAACATTTCATTTAGTTTTCTGGAGTCATTGGCCTTAATTCTTAAAAGTGATATGAGTTAAGATTAAAATTAGGGGCTGAAGAGATGGCTCAGCAGTTCAGAGCACTGGCTGCTCTCGCAGAGGACCCAGGTTCAGTTCACAGCACCTCCATGGAGGCTCACGACCATCTTTAACTCCAGTTCTAGGGGATCTGGCACCCTCTTCTGTGGCCCTTTGTCAACAAACACACAAATAGTGCACATACATACATACACGCAGCAAAAACACTCATACACTTAGATAAATCTTGAAAAAATTTCTTTGAAAAATCGAAGTTAAGTCCCCGCCCCCACACAGATACCTTATTTGTAAAGACCTCTTCTTTTTCATATTACATTCCCAGGTCCTCTGTTGAAAGATCTGTGCAGATTAATTTCTAGATATCATCTTCAGTTCCATTTCTCTATAGCTACTACTTTGTTCTGTTCACTTAGTTTACATAAGCCTTAAAACCATCGCATCCAGTCTTGAAATCAACCACTGTGAAGTCATTCCATTTTGTTCTTTTCAAAAAACTCTTTTAAATGTTCTGGGTCCTTTGTGTTTCCATGCCAACGAATTACAATAACTGTGTAGAGTGGTTTGGGGGAAAATAGACATCTTAAAAGCACTGACTCTTCCAATCAACACATGTGTTTTATCTCTTCGTTTATTTAAATCCTTTGTACTTTCTCTCATTGGCTTTGGTAGTTTTCCTTATGGGTTTGCAAATATTCTTGTTGAGTTGATCCATAAGCATGTTTTGTATTCTTAATGATGTTTATGGAAATATGTGTATCATTTCAGGATCCAGATACCTGCTATTCCCATGGAGAAATACAATCAATCTGTTTGGTGCTGATATTACACCCTAGAACTTCAACATGCTGGCCTTTGCCATATCTTCCATCTTAGCAAACACTTGCATGAGAGCACAAGCATGCACTTGCACACACACACACACACACACACACACACAGCTGATTTATGCTGGGTTTTTTTTTTTCACAGAGTTGTTCCAGAAGGTCTTTTGTAGAATTAAAAAAAGTCTTTGAAAATGATAACACCATCTGTGGATGTCGTGTAATCTGTATGCATTTGATTTATTTTTCTTGTCTTATTGTACTGGCAAAGTACAACACTGAATAAAAAGGTTGAGAGTGGACATCCTTACCTCAATTCTGTTCTTAGGGGAAAAGATTTAGCTTCCTTACCATGAAACAGCATGCATAGATCATCTCAATCAAGATAAAGACAACCCCTTCTGTTCTTATGCTCTGAGAAGCCATTGTGCTGCATAGCTACATAATTTATCAGGCAGTTTTGATCATATGTTTTTCTTCTTTATTCTCCCTATATGGAGAACTGAATTGATTTGATGGTTAGAACAGCTTTGCCTTCTGGACATTAGTTGTCTTGAAACACAACATATTGCCTTTTACACACTGTTGGGTTTTATTTTCTGTTATTTTATGAGAGTCTGTCTGTATACACAAAGAATGATTTTCATTGTTTTTTAAATCAAATTTGTTTTTTGGGGAGAGAGGTACACGTGCCCTGACACATGTGTGGAGGTCAGAAGACAACCTAACTCTTTCTACTTGTAGGTCCCTGGAATTACCTCCAGGTTGTCACGGCAGCAAACTCCCTGATGAGACACTAGCCAGCCTAATTCTACTTTTGAGACTGAAATAACTCTAGCCATGTAGAATACAGTGAGAAGTATTGCTCCATCTCTATTCTCAGAAAAAGACTTATATCATCATAAAATGTTCACCGCGATTCACCGATGTCATCTGAGCCTAGACTTCTTCATTAGAGGGCCTTTTAATTATGAGTGCAAACTTTTTATGTGCAGAGAGCTAACTGGATTTTCTGTTTCTTCTTGATCTTTTTTCATCATTTGCGTTTTTTCAAGGAACTTCCCAAGTCATCTAAGTTGACAAATGGTCAAACTCAGTTGATCATAATATTTCACTGTTGTGATTTTTGGGTTCTTTAATTTTTTATTTTATTCACATGTGTGTGAGCATGTGTGTGGTGTACATGCATGTACATGTGCAAGTCCATCCAGTGTGCGGGGAGACTAGAGGAAGGCATCATGTATCCTGCTCTATTACTGTCTACACTATTCTCTTGAGACAGAGTCTCTCATTGGAGCTAAGCTAGAAGCCAGCAAGCCCCAGCAATCCTCCTGTCTCTACTTTCCACAGCCCTGGTGGAAAGTACACCAGGAAAGCCCTGACTACACCCAGATTTTCATGTGGGTGCTGGGGATTTGAACTTGGGTCCTCATGCTGGCACAGCAAGAGCTCTTACCTGCTCAGCCATCCCCAGCCCTGTACTTGTTGCTATTTTCATTTTAAAGTACTTTTTTCATTGTTATTTGTGTGTCTGCATGTGTGTGTGTGTGTGTGTGTGTGTGAGAGAGAGAGAGAGAGAGAGAGAGAGAGAGAGAGAGAGAGAGAGAGAGAGGAGGCCACAGAGGTCAGAAAAGAGCATCAGACCCCCACAGAGCTTGAGTAACAGGTGGTTGTGAGCCACCTGACATGGGTGCTGGGGACTGAACTTAGGTCCTCTGCAAGAAGGGCTCTTAACCACTGAGCCATCTGTCCAGTCCTGTTGCTATTTCCAGCCCTGACTAAACCTGCGGAATCTACAACCCTCACAGCCAAGCTTCTGTCTGTGGCATTTGTCATGTGCATCCTCTCTGGGTTTTTGTCTTGTTCGTATTGTTTTTGTTTGTTTTGTCTTCTCTAGGGAGTGCTATACTGATATTTTTGGTTTTCATGGATTTTTTATATATCAATTTTTGGTTTTCATGGATTTTTCCCCTATTGTTTTTCTATCTTCTATTCCACTGAATTTTATTCTGCTGTTTAAATTTAAAGCAAAGTAATTAAAACCAAGTAAAAATTTCAGCTTCTATATTCAGTCCTGTTAGCTACATCTTTGGTACCAACTGCAGTGGTGTGAACATTTCCACACTTGGGCCTGGGGTGATGACTGTTATACTTTATTTTAAAATGGTGGAAGGCAACCTTGGTGGGTTGGAGTCAAGGGACCCCAAAAAGTCACACCACACAACACAACTCACATGGAGGGTTTATTGGGGAGACAAGAGCTGAGGAGAGAAGAGGAAGAAGAGAAGGGGCAGAGAAGGGGGCAGAGATCGGCCCCTGGGGACAAGAGCAGCAGTAGAGAGAGACAGGAAGTGGGCAAGGCCCGCCTTTTATAAGGGAAAGTAGGGAATGAGCAGGGGGTGCTCTTAGTGGCTGCAGCTGAGGCCATATCCTGTCAGGACACTAAGGACAGGCCAATACAGATGCCTGAATGCTAACAACGAACCTGCTGCAAAAGGGTGGAGTTCACTTTCCAAGCAACCCCACTTCTCTTAGCTCAGCGTCTTTCCTAAGGTCCCTGAGGTTTCTAGGAGGACTTCTCAAATCCATCCTGTCCTCTCCATGACCCGGCCTTGGACCCAACTTTGGACCTGTGGCTACCTCCCTCCTTCCTAATCTTCAGATCTTGCTCTCCATTCTCATTTCTGCTTTCCAGAGGCATGCCTCCCTCAGAGAGTCACATGCATCACCCTGCCTGACTCACAGCTCCCAGGACCTGGGCTTCTGTGGGCTCCCCATCCAGAGAAGATATGTCTTTCCCACAGGCCCCAGACATAGTTGCTGTTAGAGAGGATGGATGGGATGGGCACTGAGTAGATTTATGTCACTTTCGACCCCTGTATGACCAACAGGGTAGGAACTAGGGACAGGAGCTGACAGAACCAGAGTTTCTTGTGGCATTGGTTTACACATCCCACCCTGGGCTGCCCAGAAAGACGGCTTCCATCTCACTGAGCTCATCCAAGTTCAGGGTGACGCAGACTATTCAGGAGGTAATGAGTGACACCTTGACCTGAGTGTGGACTGCTTGCGTGCCATAGGTGCTTTGGCAATTTCCAGACTGTGGCCTCTGCCTTCTGGGCTTCTGGGAGGCCCTGGTTTGCCCACCAAAAGTGCAAGCAACTTGATCTGCCTCCCACTCAGGCCCCTGACCACCTGTCCAGTGCCCAAAGCCCATGAATCACCCGGCCCTCACAGGAGGAAGCAGTGATAACCCCGGACCTCAGCAGGGCCACCCGGATGCTGTCTGTCTTAATCTGGCTGGTCTGGTTCAGCACAGCCTACTCCCCGCTGCCCCAGAACCTATCCAATCTCCCAGTGTCACTCATGTTGGCTGACATACCTATCCGCTGTCCCTCCATGTCCCCACTTCTTCCCGTAAACCGTAGGGGATTGGAATCTCTTGCTTGGAATCTCCTTCCTTCTTTGGCAGGCCACCATCTCTCTTTGTAAGACTCACTCAGGTAGTTCCTCTTCTAAAAACCATTACTGTTCTACTCTGTCTCTTCCAGGGGCCTGATGACTCCAACCTCCATGAACTAAACGTCCTGTCCACCATCATGGCTCCATACCATTGGGTATAGGATCAAGTATGTAGACTGTCTTCTGAGAGAAATTGGGCCATGGGGAGGCTTGCTTGACTGTAGCAAACTTTCTTGGACCACCAGCCCCCAAATCATGACATGGAGACTTATTATTAATTATGAATGCTTGGCCTTAGCTTAGGCTTGTTTCTAACCAGCTCCTTTTTACTTGTTAACCCATTTCTATTCATCTATGTGCCACCCTGAGGCTCGTTTACCTCATCTACATACTATCTGTCCTGCTTTCCTGCTTCCTCTGTGTGTGTCTATCTGTCCCTTTTTCTCTCTGCCTAGCAGCCCCACCTACCCTCCTCTACCTAGCTATTGCTGTTCAGCTTTTTATTAGACCAATCAGGTACTTAGGCAGGCAAGGTGAAACAGCAACACATCTTTACATAGTTAAACAAATATTCTATTCCACAACACTTGACCGCCCCAAGGATGTCATTCCCTGCTTAGCTGTGGGACTTGAGAAGGTGGGGGAGCAGAATGTTGACAGGTTGAAATGGACGGTGACCAAAAGAGATGGTGTGTCAAAGTTGAATATAGGGGTGACAAGGCAGTGAGACCCAAACAGGCCCTTGTTGGGGGTGTGGTCTCTGTACTGGGCCCCTCCTCTCTGAACCAGCAGGACGCAGCCTGAGGCCCTGGACAACACTCAGAATTGTCTCTTAGATCTGCAGTCTGTCCATCCAAGGAAAGGGCAAAGGATTTGATGCGTTGGAGACACACACAAAGCCATGGAAACAACTAAATGATACAGAGTTTATGACAACAATGAATAAACAAGCCCAGAGGGAAAATACAGAAGAGTAAAACCCAGAACTGTCACTGGGTGTGCCCCCAGCCCTAGCTGCTCCCTATGAACAGGAGCCAGCCACCCTGGCAGGCTGCTACCACAGACATCCCTAACCCAGCACCCAGAGAGTGATGGCGATTCCACGGCAGGAGCAACCCACCCACTGGGAAACCAGGTCCCCTGTGGTACCAGTATGACACATAACATGGGTCCCAAATGTGGGCGGGACATGCTGACCCCCAGCCATGAACTGCACTGTGTCCGGAAGGCAGAGCCAGGCAGCTCACCACAAAGAAGCAGGTTTTGTCTCCCCAACTCAAAGGTGAAATGGGTGGCCCTTCCAGGAGCTGGCATGGAGGCGATGCAGCTTATCACTGTAATCCTGGTGGTTCCCCAGAGGATCATGGTTATTCCCAGGTCGCAGCTTGTGGGAACTCCTCCCAAGTGGTCAGAGCTCCCAGATCATGAAGGGCCCTAGAAAAAAGGGGCGTGCTGTTCTCCTCAACTGCCAAAGGAGAGAAGAAACACTGACTTTTCTCCAGCCAGGGCCAGCTGCACCCTGGAACCAATCCCACTGCCCAGGGGATGCTACGTGCTTGTATAAGAGTCCCTGGATGTGCATGTGGCTCAGCTGGAGGGTGCTTGCCTATCCTGCACAACACCCTGGATACCACATTAAACCAGTGTGGTGGTACATACATGTAAACCCAGCACTCAGGAGATGGGTACAGGAGAATCAAGGTTTTCCTCAGCTACATAGAGCATTTGAAGCCAGCCTGGGCTATATGAGACTCTGTCTCATAAGAAAAAAATTTCCCTATGAGACACATAAAAGAAATAATATTGGTCTATTACTATTGGACAATGCACAGAAAGAAATGTCCCTCTGTGGCAAAAAGGGGAAAAAAAGACAGTTGAAATGATATCTAGGTGGCCTGTGTGCTTATTAAACTAACCAACATGAATGGAAGTGTCTCCAGTCTCCTGTGTGACACTCAGTCTGTCCTCTCCCATTCAAGGCTAGGTAGCCCCAGAAATCGGTCATGGGTGGCATTTACACTCAGACCCCGTTGCACTTGGCTCAAGCTCAACCATGTTGGGAGAATGGTACTATTGTCCCATTTTACAAAGAGAAAGCTAAGGTTCCTGCTCACTGGATTGGGGAAGGCAAAGAAGGACCCCACCCTGACATCAGTACCAGAAGTGAGACTCACCCCCTCTTTCTGCTCCTTCCTGCCATCCCCAGTACATCCGCTGTTTGGTAAACACCATGCACAGGGGCAGGGCCGGATTCCGATTTGGAAACTACTCAGGCTGCATCAAGGGGCCCAGTGTGGCCCGGCCAACAGAGGACAATTAATTACTGGGATCATGCAGAGGCCGGGCTAGGGCCCAGCGCCGGGTGTTTACACCGTACTCGTCTGTTTGGGGCCAGCAAATCCGTGTCAGATGTTAATGGAACTGCATCATTTTTCTGCCGAGGTGGCATCCCTGGGGGGTGGGGGGAGTGGATGAGAAGGAGGCTGGCTGGACTTAGACTGAGCAGTGGGCGGCTCAAGAGAGAGGACACCATCTGTCAGGCTGCAGGCAGACTGACCGGCTCCCCTCCCATGGCCTTCCCTCCCTCCACAGTGGACACCACCCAGCATGTCCACTTCTCAATAGAGCCTGTGGCCAGGGTAGGGGGGTGGGTCTGGACACAAAAAAGAGTGTGAGTTGCAAAATGTGACAAAGTCTAGATTATAAGGACACCAAGACCCAGGAACACTAAGTGTTTAATTAGCATTGAGTCGGGAGAACACCCCAGAAGGCTCTGGCCACAGGGGTTCAAGGTTGCCTGGCATCGCTACGCAGCTGGAGGCAGCCTCCACCTGCCTCGCATCTCAGGACCAGCCATCCTGCTGCAGAAGCTCTCGGGGTAGACCTGGCCACAGGGAGGAGGACATTGATTCCTTCCTCTTCCAGCTGGAAACGACCTTTCATCAAGACAGCAATGCAAGAAATGGCCAGGAGGAGAAAGAGAGAGAGAAAGAAAGAGAGAGAAAGAAAGAGAGAGAGAGAAAGAAAGAAAGAAAGAAAGAAAGAAAGAAAGA
>CABHPH010045167.1:0-24172 GCA_902168325.1 Peromyscus nudipes | reverse complement strand
AAGTTTATTAGCATACACAATATTTTGGGGAACACAATACCACCACAATGAAAACTTCCTGGAACTCTGAGGGTAACCCTAGTGAGCCTTCCCAGCAATGGAGGATACAGAGTATGAACTGGCCATCTTTTGTAGCCAGACAAGGCTTCCAGTGGTGAGACTGAATTACATTTAGGTGAGTTGTTGGCAGAGGAGGTCCTGTGGAAATCCTTAAAGAACCCAGGCTAATGCTAGGACAGAAGATCACCCTCTGAAAACTGACAGTGTGGCCCCATTGCTGAGGGCCACTTCCACTCAGCTAATTGAATGTAGAGTTCAAGCTGGTGTGGGCTTGGAGCCTTCATCCTTACATTCTAGTATCTTTGATATTAGAAGGTATAGTGGTATTCTATTTGTACTGAAATGTGATTTTATTTGTATGTTAATAAATAAAGTTGCCTGGGGGTCAGAGCTATTAGCAAGCCATGGCGAAAGCCAGGGCGGTGGTGGTCCACGCCTGTAATCCCAGCACTTGGTAAGCAGAACTAGGTAGATCTCTGTGTGTTCAAGGATACAGTCAGCATTGGAGACACACGCCCTTAATCTCAATACCAACTATAGAAGACTTGGAGGTCTGTACAGACGACAGTGACGAGGCAGTCATGTGGTTGGGTTTACAACCAATGAGAAGGCAGAACAGAACTCCTATTTAAAGACGAACACACAGGGAGTAGTTCTTTTCGGAGAGGTCTCTTGGCGGGAGAGGCTAGCTGGCGGAAAGTGGTAAGATTCTTAGCTCTGACCTCTTTGGGCTTTCATTCTTACATTGGCTCTGTGTTTCTTATTTAATAAGGCGGTTGGTTACATCTACAAGAAGGTACTCTACAGGCTACAGAAAGAAAAAGTTGGACACCAACCCAGCCACAAAAACCTCCAACTACAATCTGTCCTGCCTTCAAGAGGTGCTGGGATAACAGTGGTGTGGAACATGTGGAAGTGGCCAACCAATGTTTGGTTTAATTTGAGGCCCACTCTACAAGAGGGAACCCATGCCCTACATTTCCTGAATAGGCAGGAACTAGAGACTGGATAGCCCAGATTCCTAGAACAGAACCAAACACAGACTGGCAAAAAAATAAAGGAAAGGAAAGGAATCAATGAAATGATTCTCAATGATATTCTGTTATACTCACAGATCATTACTTTGTCCAGTCATCAACAAATAGACTTCCACCTTGCTTCCTCCAGCAGCAGATAGGAGCAGGTGCAGAGACCCACAGCCAGACATTATTCAGAGTCTAAACAGGAGTTCTCTATTGGGTCCCTCCCCTCAGAGATAGGTGAGTCCTGTGGAAGAAGGGAAAGAAAGACTGTAGAAGTCAGAGGGAATGGAGGACACCAGGAGAACACAGCCCACCAAAACAACTAAGCAGGGCTCAAAGAGAATGAAACAAGGAAGAGGAATCATTACTAGTGGGATTGCAAACTCATGTAGCCATTGTGGAAATCAGTGTGGATATTTCTCAAGAAACTAAAAACACAGCAACATGGCAAGTGTATACCATTCTTGAGTATGTATCCAAAGGAAATCTAAGTTAATACACCAATGAGATATTTTCCTTAAAAAAAAATCACATGGGATGCCCCATGGCTTTAAATAGCATACATTAATTGTCTTCTCGACTGACCATGGCTAAGGTGAGCCCTCCGCTTCAGAGCCCCAAGAGTAGAAATTCAGGATCCGACAGAGCTGTTATCTCAATTCAAGACTCTGTTGGGAAGGATCCACTTCTAAGCTGATGGAGATGTCGATGGGGTTAGGTTCTTTGAGGACCTCCTTGTCTTTCTGACTGTTGTCTGGAAGCTACTCTCCCTAAATTCCTTGCCATGTGAACTTTCCCAACATTGCCATTTTCTACATAATAATCCAGGAGAAGTGCCACCCCACTAGTAAACTGCTCTAGTTGTATTAGTCAGGGTTCTCTAGAGGAACAGACAGAGAGAATGAATATATGTGGGGAATACTCCACGTTAAGTTAAAGGTGAAGATTAGGAAGGATCGTAGTCAGGAATATAGATAGCATGGATCCCTTCATGACCCTGAGACCTAAGCTTTAATGCTGAGCTCCCAAGATATATAATGTTGATATTTTTGGTAGGATAATAGTCAAATATTGGCAATGTTATAGGATCTGAATTAATATGTTTAGGTCAAATATATAGAAAAAATGCTCCTTATTTGTCATGCTTAGCTTTAGCTGTCAAATTGACACATATATAGATTCAACTGGAAAGTGGGAACCTCAGCTGAAGAATTTTGAAGATTAGATTGTCCTCTGGTCACATCTGTGAGGCATTTTCTTAATGCTAATTGATGTAAGAGGGCCCAGACCCTGTGGACAGTGTCATCCCTAATCTGTAGAAGAAAGGAAATAGAGCAAGTCAGTAAGCAACATTCCTCTACGGTCTCTGCTTTGGTTCCTGCCTCTAGGTTCTTGCCTTGAATTCCTGCCTTGGCTTCCCTTGATGGTGGATTTCAAAGTGTAAGATGAAATAAATCCTTTCTACCCTCAAGCTGCTTTTGATTGTGGTACTATCAAAGCAACAGAAGGCAAGCTAGAACATTTTAACTAATAAAAGTTAAAAGATGAGAGGATGATGTAAGTGGAGATTTTGATCAAATGCTTTTGGGAAAAGCTTGCAGATCAAGCTTTTACATTCACATGTTAAAGTCCCCGAGAAGCCCTGGAGTAAATAAACATATTGGCCTGCATTTTTCAATGTCTTTGACTTGGGAACTCTATTTTTCTAGGATAAAACCTCAGGGACACTTTGGAAAATACTGCCTTGCATAATCCAAATATGTCACTAGGAACTCTTATAGGTAACATAATGTCATTCAGAGAAGATAGACTGTTTATGTACTGAAAAATGGAGCCTAGGGTCTGAAGTTGTTTCAACACAACATCTGCAGATATATTTCCCAAGGTAATCAGAGGAACTATACTTGGATTGTAAGTATCTTTGGGAGCAAGAAATCATGAGAAACATAAAATCCACCTTCATGGATGGAAGATGGTAATCTAAGAGCAATAAATCCTCCTCCTTTCAGCTAAAATATCCCTCAGCTGTCATCCATAGATAGTCTCCAGTGAGTATAGCATGATGCATAACAGTGACCATTTCCTTTCCACACAGTTGCTATAGTTGCCTTCTGAGTTACTACCGTTGGGTAGCACTGATGTGATTTGCATAGCAACTGCTTCAGTAAAACTGTATTTCACACAATGAAAACCTTGGAAAGCTGGACAGTTCATGCATGAAGCACTCTGATAAAAGGAAAGAAATCAAGAAGAGATTTTAGGAGCTCATGAGCCACTAATTTGCACAAATGGTATTAAAATCAGTTCAATGCCCTGCTAAAAGACACAAGAGGGTTCTGTCACTTAATAACTGGACATATTCATGAACTATTGAGCTAGGACTTAGTTTTTTTTTCATTTGCAAGAATATTCCAGAACAATGCAGTCCTAGTGTATGAGAATCGGCCCCCAAAGAAGCAAGTTGTCAAAGAAAGAGACTAACCCAGGACAGCACAGGGTCTGACTCACTTGGGGGCAGGGGGACTCTGATGGAAGCAGGGTCTTAAATGTTTGAAAGAAATGAACAACAATGCTCCATCCTGGCTGAAAAACTGTCTCTTTTCAATCTAATTATCCAAAAGTTGAGTACCTTCTTGGTTCTAGGCTCTAATTACCAAAGGTCCATAGACCATTGTAATGGTTTTTTTCATTTCCTTTTGTTTTGTTTTTCTATTTACCATGTGCTGAAAAATATAGGCAGAAGACAATTCACTAGGCACTCAGAGCACTCATGGTGGATTCAACTATTGATGACTGCAGTCATTTTAAACTGAATTCAAACAGGAAAGGAACCATAAATACTTGCATGTGCTATGTTCATCCCACTGAACTTCTTTCTAACAGCATATCTGTTTCCTCCTTATTTATCAGATTTGTTCATGTGCTCATGATTTCCCTCCTGGATCTCTTGTATATCATGTGAGGATTATACCTATAGCTACAATGGATGGCTCTACTCATACATATATTTGAACTTTGAGTGTTACATGGGCAACCATCAATAAATGATCACTTCCCCACACATTTGATGAGTACTCAGTGACTGTCAGGTGATTCAGTGTAGGTGTATGGGTAATTATCTGTCAATTATGAAAAATATTTCTTTTAATCTTAATAAATTTTCAAATTCCCCCTCTTTTCCACCAAATAGCACAAATAAAACTGTTAATCCTGTAGTCTTAAACATTGTAGGACTTTCTGATCATCATATACTCAAAATCATTTTCCATTTTTAATTTCACTTTACATTGGATTCTTTTTTATTTTTCTATACCCAAGACCCCTAATGAAACATAGACCTTTCTGCTAATAGCTCTGATTTATCATGTTTCTAGGAAGGTTGGAGAAGTGAATACTGACTTGGTATTATTTATGTTCCTACCATTTATCTGCCCAGCTGGCTGTACTCCTCTCTGGATTTCAGAACAAGGACTGTTTAGTGAGAAAGTGTGCCTTCCACCCCAGGACAGCCTTTTCGGCATTTTATGTAAATTTTTAGTTATTTTCTTCATAGAAGGGTCATAATAGGCTAGACATAAAGTCCAACACTTGGTATGGGGAAATGGATTAGTGAAATAGATTAGTGGAATAGATGGGCAAGTGTTTGCTGCTTAAGCAATCTCATAAAAAGTTCAAAATGATGGCAATCCAGGACTTCAATTCAGAGCTGAACAAGTAAGAAAGGCAGACCCCTGGATCTCACTGGCTGGCAGTCTAGCTGAATCAGTGAGCTCCAGATTCAGTGATAAACTATGTCTCAAAAAATAAGGCAGAGAGTGATTAAGGTAGAAACTCAAAGTCAATCTCTGGACACACATGAAAGTATAGACACTCATGTAAACATAAAAAGAACAAATAAAAGTAGTACATTCTAGAAATATACTATTCAAGATAATAATGGACAGCCAAACATAGCTGTTGGGCATTTAATAACAATATATCCAAAACAAGATGACCTCTAAGTATTAAAACCTATACCACAGGAGCTCTGGATATGATGTGTCCAAAACAAGATGACATTTAAGTGTTAAAACCTACACCACAGGAGCTTGGGACATGGTGTTTCTTGTCAGGTTTATTATTGTAACTTGGAGGGTTCATTGCTGGATAAGAATAGTGATTCCCTTTCTCCTCTGGTAACATGTGTAGCACCTTCCAGCATTATCACAACTAGACAGTGAGGATGAAACTTCCAGGTGACACCCAATGAATGGATAGTGAATATGTGGCATAGTCACACAATAGAATATCACTCAAATATTAAGAAAGACAAAGAGCAATTCTCAGGAAAGTGGACAGAGCTGGGAATAATCATTCTGAGAGAGGTTACTCAGATCCAAATGGGAAAATGCTTTGTGTGACATTTAAGTATGTTGTCTCTTCAGTAATAAGGCCCTACCATCAAATTCTGGAAGGTAACCGAGAGCAGTGGAAATAACCTGTAATATTTGGGGATCTATGGGACCTCACTGCCCAACAACTACAAAAGAAGTAACCCATTACAAATAATCCACTGGGCTTTTTACTTGTCAGTTTGTGGTATCTAATAGAAACTTTGCTAACCCATTATAGGGTAACTCCATTTGATCGTTTTCTATATATGTACATATATAGGAAGCTTTCACAATAGTAGGTTTCCATATGACTGATCTTTGGTATTATTTATTCCTCTTAGTATTCCTTTACCAACCCTGTCCTTCCATCTTCTACCCCAACTTAACCCTTCCTTCATGTTCCATTATTTCCCTTTAGCCCTTTATGGCAGTGTAATCTACCTCCCCTCCCATGAAAGCCCTCCCTCATTCCTATCCCAGCATACTGCCTTACCAGCTTCCTAACTATTATGAGTACTCCAAACGAAACACACATATGAGAGAAAATGTGTGACATTAGCCTATCTGGGAGGCTGAGGCAGGAGAAATACTTGAAAGAGACAACCTACAGAGACTTAGTCACCGGGAACACAGCAGGAATCTGGCAGCTGTTGGGATCCAGTGGCTGCTCACCATGAGCATCAACATGAGAGAGGAAGAGAGAAGACAGTAGAAATGAGAAGTGCTGCTGTGAGCATGTCCTCAGGCTTCAGCCAGAGAACTCCCAAAAGGACTCCTGCTGACTTTCCCCTTGTCTAATAGAGCAGGAGAGCATGGGAGACTCCATGGGCACTGGCTCTTAAGAACAGAGCTCTCAGCCTATAGCCCTTGTTCCAATCTAGTCACTCAAGAACTTATTTAATTGATTGGTTGGCTGATCATTTCTCTCCCCCAGAATTTTCCAAACAGAATCAAAGAAAAGTAATAATGGCTACCAGTTTTGACTGCATTAATTTTAGTCATGAGGAATTCTGAAGCTGGTTTTAGTGGTGCAGGCCTATAATCCTATCTATCTAGGAGGCTGAAAGAGGAGGGCTCCAAGTTCAGGACCTCCTTTGCCTACAGAATGTGTTCACAGCAAGTGATGACAACTTAGTGAGACACTGTCTCAAAATACAAAGTAAAAGAAGAGCTGGGGATGTATCTCAGTGGCTAACACACATGGTTCATTGAGTTTACCTCCCAGTACTACCAATCCTTACACACACACACACACACACACACACACACACACACACAGAAATATACACACATACATACACACAAACACACAATGTACTTACATACACATATACACATACACACAAACATACATAAATATACACAAACGCACATTCACACACATGCTTACACACAAACACACATGTATACCCATATATACATAAATACACATAAACATATACAGTTTTAAGAACCTCAATAAACACTTGTAAATGAATTAATATACTCAGACAAGATTTGACTTAACTACCCATCACTGCTCAAGTATGAAATATGTATATGCAGAATTCCACAGAGATGCCTAAACCAGTAACAATAAACCAACTATGGCTGAGACAAGTGCCACCATGTGTTGGCCCAGTTCTAATTATTACAAACATATTGGTGCCATTAAAATTTTTTGTTATTAATTAGTAGGGTGAGATCTTCTGTGAAGGATCAACAGAACTATCAACAATTCCATATTACCCTCTCCCTTCTAACTTCCCAATATGTTTCTGCATTCTGCTGAAATAACCATTAGCATCTACACAAGGGGATTTGATTATTTTTCCATTAGCATAAAGTAGATATTTAACCAAAATGCAGTATAGTCAACTAATAAAAATTTGCAAAGCTAGATAGAAAATAAAGCAGATTCTTTATGGGCTCATTTTGTTGGGATTTTGCTATTAGAGCTGAGAAACAAATACATAATTTTAAGGTTTTGCTCAGTTGCCCTTGAACCATTCTGCCCACTTTTGTCTCTGCTCTAGACATGTCTTAGTCATCTCACTAGGAACATATAACAACTTTAACCTAAGCCTTTTTACACTTACCCGTGATCTCAATGATCAAGCATATTTTTCCTTTAATCTCTTTCTTTCGTGTGTGTGTGTGTGTGTGTGTGTGTGTGTGTGTGTGTATGTGTGTGTAGGTATGAGTGTGCATGTGTGTGTGCTTGCATGTGTGCATGCACATGCATGTGTACACACAGGTAGTTAACCACAGAAGCAGAAGACAGTTTTGGATATCCTAGAACTGGAGTTACAGGGGTTATGAGCAACCCAATACATGGGCTAGGAATCAAACTTGAGGTGCAATTGTTAGGAGCAATAGAAGATGTAGTGTCCAATATTGTTGTTGGTTATTTTTTACTCTTTACTCTTTTGGGGGGCCCACCATTCAGCTCCCAAATAAATACACATAGGCTTATCCCATCTATCTTTTGTCTCTGAGCTTTCTCTATTTCTGTATATCTTTTCTTTTCTTCTTATTCCATGTCTGGCTATGTGCCTGGGTGGCTGGCCCCTTCTTTTCTTGCTCCTTCATCTCTCTCTTGTGCCTTGATCCTCTTTTACCACTTCTATTTATTCTCTCTGCCTGCTAACCCCAACTATCCTTTCTCCTGCCTGGCTATTGACTCTTCAGCTCTTTATTAGACCAATCAGGTGTTTTAGACAGGCACAGTAACACAGCTTCACAAAGTAAAACAAATGCAACATAAAAGAATGCAACACATCTTTGTATCATTTAACAAATGTTCCACAGCATAAACAAATGTAAAGCATCTTCAATATTCCACAATGCAGTACCATTCCCTTGCATGACTCAGTTTCAGCTCCCAGGGCACCACTCACATACCATTATTGTTTTCCTAGCAAATCAGCCTCTGATCTTGGGACTGCCTCCACAACTGTCCTTGCTTCCTAAAACACTGTTGTCTCACCACCACTTCTGGTAAACAATGAAGGTTGACTCATCATTCAAGATCAACATCCAAAGTCTCTTTGCATCTGTTGATATCTTTTTCCACTCCATTCTCACCTTAGTCCCATTTCTACCTTCTACCACCAAGGCAATCCCAGTGGGATCTATTGTCACCTCCATAGACTGCACTCACTCCCAGAAGCAAAGCAGTATAAAAACATAAAACACATAAAAAATGTAAAATTATATACTCAGATTCACATCCACACATTACATTTACACACACTTGCATAACTTATACCCACACTCACAACTCAAAGACACTAACTCACAGGCACGCACATTCACATTCACACTTGCACAATCACTCACAGGCACACTGGCACATAAACATGTATGCATTCACATATTCAAACACACCCCCACATTCACACTTAAATACAGTTGCAAATGCTGACATATGCACAGTTTCACACAATCATAGACTGACACACATCCACAGGCTTATACACTTACACATACATGCACACTCGCTCTAACTAACATATTCATGAACACCTATGGACATATTCACATACCCATACATACTCACACATGCTCATGCACACTTATACACTCAGACACATTGCATTCATATACATATACTCAACATACCCCCCCAGTCAGGCACAGCTTTACACACTCTCATGCACACTCATATATTCACACATGCATACACATACTTGCACATACTCATACACATTCTTTTACACACACATATTTGGACACATATACATTTACAACTCATGTACACTTGGACATACTCACACAAAAGATCCCTCTCACTCTTTAAAGGGGGCTCTAAACATCAGTCCTTTCCAAGTCACGATGGAGATACTCCCATATCCTAGCCTTCCTTTTATCCCTCTGCAGAGCTTGCCTGGGGGTCAAGTTTCTGCTACTTTCACAGATCAAGTATTAATGGTGAACACTCTCCCCTGGGCTAGGTAATGGCCACAACAGGGTAATCTCTCTCTGTTACCTCCTGACATCCCCAAATTATCAAATAAATCACTGGCATCTATCTTGAAGCTGACATTTGAATCAGTACTCTTTGTAAGGATTATCTTTTATCAATAACCAACTATTGATTGTTCCCACCTGGATCGTGAGTGGTGGTAAAATAGATGCATCTGTGTTTGCATGGAGTAGGTACGAGGAAACACAGACTGCTCTGGGTAAATGAGGTGGCCCAAAACAGAATGAATAGCACCAATCCAAATTATATTAACTTTTAATGAGCCAAGATTAAAACAGCTCCAGGGACGCAGAGTTCTTATGGAAGAATAAAATATCCAGGCTGATGAAATACCATTTTGACTAGATGGTGCATGGGGTAGGATTCCATTTCCTCCTAATTCTGTGAATTTCCCATGCAGCCAAAACCACTATTAAAATACATATTTCACATTGATTGCTTGCATCTCAGCATCTCTTTAATAGGGGCCCACAGAGAGATGGGATGTGAATCAGAAGGGAAAAGACGCCTCGGGAAGCTTTCTGAATAATTAAACTCAGTACCGAAATGGGCTCAAAATGCTACGGAAATGGAGTGCAGATTCAGAAAAACCTCAAGAACTAATTTCAGGGTTGTAAAACTTTGGAAGTTTGGAGTGGTTGGTGTTCCTCAGTGGCCTGATGCTTGTCTAGCGTACACAAAGCCCTGGATTTTTATCTCCACAACCAAAATAATATGTTTTTAAACTTAGATGATTGTTTTTGGTTAGAAAATGAGCAATTCGAGTTTAGATACCTCAATATAATATTATTTATTTTGTTTTTAGTTTAGTTTCTTACATTTTACTTATTTGTGTGTGTGTGTGTGTGTGCGCGCGCGCGCGCGCGCGCGTGCGTGCGTGTGTCCATGGTACATGCAAAGAAGTCAGAGGATACGTTTCAGGAGTTAGTTCTCTTCACCCTCCATGTGGGACCTGAGGATTCCTTTACCAGCTGTGGCATCTCACCAGTCAATATAATATGCCTAACACATGAGAGGAAGAATCATCGTTAGTTGTACAAACTTATGTCACAATAGCCAAAGTTCAAAAACCCCAGTTTAGTCACTTATAAAACATCAATGAGGATAGAGCTCAGTGGTAGAGCTCCAGTGGGGACACAGCTCAGTGGTGGAGTGTGCTCTTGGCATGTGTAAAGCTGCAGGTTGAATTCTCAGTACAAAAGAGGAGAAAAGAGGACAAGATAAAGTGAGGGAGAAGGGATAAAGAAAAGAGGAACAGAGAAATGGGAAAGAATATCACTGGGGAAATTACATAATGACAGCATAACTTTGCACTAATTTGTGTAATACTATTGCTGGCCTTAGAATGTATATTAAACTCTGCAAGTTGCCCAATGCCTAGAAATATTGTGATAAATATTGTTATTGTTGTTACCTGATTTATGCCACAAACATTTATTGAATCCCCAAGTGTGCTATATGAGTAAGAATGTGAACGACAAGGTTCCCACCATCACCCTATCAAACAAATAAACAAAGGTAAGTCTGTTTTTACTGTGGGTGCTATGTAGACAACAGATGGGCTGCAGAGAGATGAAAATAATGTGTTTGGGCCAGGGAGTACATTTGAGCTTGAAAGTGAAGGAATGTAAGTGAAAATTTTGTTAGAAGTAGGAGAAACAGCTATATAGGAGGCAGGACAGGCATGGTCAAAGGTCCTGGGGCTGGATAGCATGTGCTATGTGTAAAGGCAGAAGGATAAATAAGTTTGAATATACCAAGCAAAGGAGATTATAAGCATACAATGGGGCAAGACTGTGAGTAGAACTTTGGCCTGTGACCTAAGAAGGCAGCTCCATTGATGTGTGAGGACATGAGTTTGAGCACAGAACTCAGGCAAAGAGGCTAGGCATGGTGGCATGTACTTATAACACCATCACTGGGGAGGTGGAGACAGGTAGATCCTTGGGGCCCTAAGGCCATCCCCAGCCTAGCCAAATCAGTGAGCCCCAGGCCAAGGAGAGATAATTCTTCAAAAACAAGGTGAATGGTACCTGAAAAATGACAATCAAGGTTGGCATCCAAGGTTAGCATCTGGCCTCCACATGCATGTGAACACACACACACACACACACACACACACACACACACAGAGAGAGAGAGAGAGAGAGAGAGAGAGAGAGAGAGAGAGAGACCCATACACAAAGAAATTTTTTTGTTGTAGAGAGAGATTCTGTATCTTATGCTAAAATGAGTGGGAGACTGCTTATGAAATTCTAGGACAGAAGAGCATGGTCAGGTATGTATTACCTAGTAATTTCCCCAACACCTGCTTCTCTTAGGACTACAGCAATGCTAGCAGAGCATGTTGGATGGCTGTTTCAAGCCTCCACACTTCTTCCCTTCTTGGTAGCATACATTTGTACTCTCCAACACCAACCATGAATCCATCCTCCAGGCTTCCTCCATATCTCCTCGAGTCCTCCCACAAAGCTGGAGAAAACCATGACTGCTCCCCACACACCCTCCTACAGCCCCAAGGGGCTGCACTGAGTGCTTTTGTATTCTTATGACTTTGTCCACGGGTTTGTTTCAAAGTTCACTCGTGAGCTCAGGTCCCCAGGACTCTCCTCTCCTGCCTTCTACTCAAAAGCAAACTCTCCCTAGTTTCCAGGGGAACCCAGAGCAGTGTGCCTTTCCTATTTTACCTGTCCACCCATGTACCCTTAGTTCATTCTCTCCTGACCCAAGAGAAAAGAGTCTCACTGACCACTGGAGACCAACTATACTAATGTGTGTGTGTGTGTGTGTGTGTGTGTGTGTGTGTACATTTTGTGTGTATGCACATGTGTATACAGGTATGTGTAAATGTGACCATACAGGGAGAATGTGTGAAGGCCAGAAGTTGATGACATTAGGTATCCTTTTTCAATCATTCTTCACTCATCTTTGAGACAAGGTCTCTCACTGAACTTTCACTCATTAATTAACTACACCAGTTGGCCAGTGACCTCTAGGAATCTGTCTGTCATCTTCATCTCCATCGCTCTAGTACTCACTCAGTGCTAGGATTACAGGTGCTCAGAACCACACATGGCTTTTTTGTGTGTCTTTATATGGGTACTGAGGTTCCAAACACAAGCCCTCATGCTTGCATGGCAGGCACTTTGCCAACTAAGCCATCTCCCTAGTCTACCCTCACTCCACCCCACCACACTTTTTGTTATCTTTCCACCATGCTCTACAGACATTTTTCTGACTTTCTCTCCTCTTCCTGACTAAATCTTCACCTTCAAAACTATTGGAATATCTCAATCTTCTAGAATTTTTTTTATATTTTTTTATTAAAAAAATTTTCTTTCCTTTTACATACCAACCCATTTCCCTTCCCTTGTCTTCTCCTCCTCCCTCCATCTATTCCCATCCTACCTCCATCACCTCCTCATAGAGAGGAAGGCCTCCCTTGGGTAGTCAACGCAGGCTCTTATACCAAGTTGGGGCGAGACCTAGCCCCACCCCCGCATCAAGGCTGAGTAAGGCATTGCACCATAGGGAATGGGGTCTAAAAAGCCAGGTTGTGTACCCAGGGTAAGTCCTGGTCCCATTGCCAGGGGACCCACAAACACATCAAGCCATGCAGCTCTCAGGGCTGGAGAGATGACTCAATGTTGAGAGCACTGACTGCTCTTGCAGAAGACCTGGGTTCAGTTTCCAGCATCCACAGGATGACTCACAAGCATCTGTATTTCTAATCCTGGGGATCCAATGCCCTCTTCTGAACTCCTTGGCGACCAGGCATGCATGTGGCACTCATACATACATGTAGGCAAAACTCTCCTACAAATAAAATAAATACATCTGAAGAAAAAAAAATAAAGCTTCTAGTCCCCTCTGCCCTCAGGCTTCTTGACTCTGCTGTTTCTTACTGCCCACTTGCTTGAAGGCTTATGTGTTCCCACCACTTTCCTTGCCCTTGACTGCTCCTTTGCCAGGTAAATGGATTTCTCCACTCAGACTGCTCTAATTAGCGCATCAATGAATCATTAATTGTTTCAATTCTTGCTCTATTTTCAAGTCAGCCTTCTTGGCTTCTCAGCACTATTTGATCTACTCCATCTTGAAAGACATCCCATCCTTGTCTTCCTGAGACCATTTGTCTCTCTCCCCATTTCTTCCATGACTGGTCCCCAAATGTGTCTCTTATTATTAGTGATCCTTGCATCTCTCTTCATCCCTGAAATAGGAATTTGCCTAATTGTTACAATCAAGCTATATCTTGCTCTAAGTTATTCCATACTATGTGAAACAATGCCTTTATCAGATGGTGCCTTCCTCTTAGAGACTCCATTTTACAAGCAGCATTTGACTCCATTTGGAAGATGGAGGATATGACAGAAGCTATAGGCAAGAACTGACTGTCCACACTTATAGTCACCAACCTGAATTGTCCCATGCTTTTTCTGTGCCTCTTCCAAGGCTCCCGACAGTGCTGGAGAAAGTCATTATTCATCAACACCAACGCATCCTAGCCGGTAACTATCATAGACAGGACTCCTTGTCTGAAAGCCTTCACCCCAGGCAGGTCATGAGCCACTTGAAAAACCCTATCATACAAAATTTTGTATACATACCTGAAAATGCCAGTAGCTCCCTGCCATAGGTTTTTACTGTCAATCTGAGAAAGGACTCTTATTTCAGGGATTTTCAAGATCAAATTGACGTGTGGACATGTCTGTAAGGGATTGTCTTGATTGTTAATTGACATTGGAGGACAAAGATTGCCTGCTCTGAGCTTTTAAATTACCACTCTACTTCCATTTGAGTCCATTCTTAAGTTACTTTATTAATGAGATTAAGAACTCCCTAAAGGGAACCCCAAATTTCCTATTTATCATCCTCACCATATTAAATAATATGCATATGCAAAATTCTCAAGAATGCATTTATTTAATAAAGTAAAACCTCGCATAGGCATGACCCTAATCTAGATGATTCCTCATTGAGACTCTTTTCAGAGTAATTCTACGTTGTGTCAAGTTCACAATCAAAACTAACCATTGTAATCCTCCAAACAATCTGATATGTAGGAATTTGGAAAACTGAATTTCAAAAAAAAATAAGTGACTTCTTCAAGGTCACATTCATAGTCTGATTCTGGAGCCTTCTATCCCAACCTGAAGCCCTACATTTCTCCTGAATAGCTCTGCCTTCAAGTGCATGCTCTTGCTTCTTGGTTCTGTGTTCCTGCCTATCTCCAGGAACCACATAAGAGCTGTGGGAGGAGAGATTCCCTTCACCTGATCCCTCTCCCCACCCCACTAATGGACTAGGCAAAGACTGAAGGTTCAACAAATGCTTCCTGCATTTGCCTTTGACGGAAATACATTAGACATCTCAACTGAGGGTGGGGAGGAACCTCAAGTCAAAAGATCTAATTAGCCTGACTGTGTGGGTGACTCTCAGCACTCTAACTGGATCCATTTCAAAGGAGTTGAGGGGTTACATAAGAGGGCAAACAGTCACAGCTCATTCTCTGGCCCAAATCCCCAAGCCTCTTCAATGAGGCTTTCTATGCTGAACCATATAAATTGTAGTGAGCATTCTAAGAACTTTCTGTTTATAGAAAGTGATGCTTTGCAATTCTCTACCAGATGAACACTCAAACAAGTGACTTACCAGCCCCAGGACACTAAGATGGTAAGGCCTATTGAAAATATTACAGAGATAGAAACACGTTCCTCAGCATTTAGTCACAGCAGCAGTCTCTGGATGTTTCTGGAGTATTTTGTACTATCCACAATTACCTTGCAATGGATTGCCTATATACTGTAAAGAAAATAGTGAAAGAGCAGAGGAATTTGCCACAGGAACAAAGGGACATGAAATTTTACCTGTTGTACCTATTTCTTTTTCTAATGAAAAAAAATTCACATCTAACAAGGCACACTATCTTCAGCTATTTTCTTTTTTAAAACATTTATTGGGGGGAGGGAAAAGGGGGACCTGTGATTGGTATGAAAAATGAATAAAAAAAGTTAATAAAAAACATTTATTTACTTATTCATTTATTTATTTTTTGCATGTGTAGTATAGTGATTTGAACAAGATTAGCCCTCATAGGCTCATATATTTCAATGATTAGGGAGTGGCATTAGGAGGTGTGGCTATGTTGGAGTACGTGTGGCCTTATTGGAGGAATTGTGTCACTGAGAGTGGGCTTTGGGGTTTCAAATGTTTAAGTGAGGCCCAGTGTCTGTCTCTCTATTCCTGCTGCCTGCTGATCTAGATGTAGAGCTCTCAAGCTTCTTCTCCAGCACCATGTCTGCCTGCAAGTTGCCATGCTTCCCACCATGACAATGGACTAAACCCTGGAATTGTAAACAAGCCCCAATTAAATGTTTTCCTTTATAAGAGTTGCCTTGGTCATGGTCTCCACAACAGTAAAACATTGACTAAGAAAAGTGGGGATACATACATGCCACAGAACACATGTGGAGTTTAGAGGACTGCTTTGGGGAGTGGGTTCTCTCCTTCCATTAAATGACTTCTGGAGATCAAACTCATATCTTAAGGCTTGGCCACAAGCATCCTTACCTTCTGAGCCATCTCACAGGCCAGCTTTAGCTATTTTCTAATGCTAAGCACTACCTTTGAGAAACCCATTGACATGTGAAATTAGTGAGAAGCCCATAAAAGTTCCTTGGGAAGCAAATAGGTGGAGTCTTTCCTTTGGATATAGGAAGTGGTCTATTTGGAAGCTCTGGGCCAAACAGGAAGCCAATGCCCCACATGTTTGTCTGACCCCTTCACTTAAATTTGGAATTCATCATCCTATCTTCTACCCTATCCCTGCCTTTATCACTCAAACTTAGTGGAGGGAGAAAGCAAAGGCATGATATATAGTCTAGCAGAGTGTCAGAACTGAGAGTATGGGGGCCTTGAGTCTGGAAGATTGGATGAATGGAAACAAGAGGAAATGACTTTCAATGTACTCCAACAAAATTTGAGCACACAATGCTGGCAGGAACCTGTACTGAATTTGTCTTCCCAGCTCTACCATCACAGATCCACTGGAATGCTAAATGCACTGTGGTGAGAATATGCACACTGTGATGATCAGTCTTGGTTGTCAAATTAATGGGATCTGAGACCAACTAAGAGACACGACCCTGGGTGGGAAGCATCTTCCACCAACAGCCCAGCTACAAAGGGGTCTGAAGGAAAAGCTGAATGTAGTTCTTGCTTATGAGTACTTCTTTAGCTATTTCTATGACTGCTGCTGCTCCAGTCCTTCACTGGCTCAGAACCAAGCTATTTGGGACCATAACTAGTGGCTCTCTAAGAATTCTCCAGACCTTCAACAAGAGAATGGTATTGCTGAAGCATTACGCCTTGTCAACTGAGTAACTACTAGACCTAACCTCACTATTAGTCTACCCAGTTCATATTACATAAACCAATCTAGGAGATTCCTCTGTAATATACAGTCATCCTATCAATTCCATTACTCTAGAGAATCTTTATAGATATCCCAGGGAAAACTTAAAAGCATTATAGGCAAAGGTTACCCCCTACAAGATTTGGCTTAGCACTGTCAGATTTTTGTAAATACGAAACAAATTTGTAGATACGAAAGTATCACCATATGCCCACGGATCTTACCTTCCTTTTACTCTTTTTATTGCATGTTTGTCTGTAAACAGTGAGTCCACTAAACCAACAAATGCCAATCACTGTTTATATATTGCACAGTGGGGACAAAAAAGGTGGGAGAGGAAAAAAAAAACAAGTCCTGTCTTCATTGGGACCTGGTAAGGGGAGAGGCACTGGCCCTGAGCATAGGGGAGCGATGGTTATAAATAAAGTGCCAGCTGTGAGCTGCAATGTATTCAAGAAGGTGGCATCTAGGCCAAGGAAATAACAAGTAAGTACTGTTATCAAATTATCCTAATGCAGGGCCTAGAGAGATGATGGCTCAGCAGTTAAGAGCACTTGCTGTTCTTGCAGAAGTCCTAAGTTCCGTTTCTAGCACCCATGTGAGTGGGACAACTCAAAACCATCTGAAACTTCAGCTCCAGGGTATCCAGGGTATGCTCTCTTCTGACTTCTGTGGGCACTGCAGTCATATGCACATACCCACACATAGACAGAGAGAGAGACAGACAGACAGACAGACAGACATAATTAAAAACAAAATAAATAGTTTTAAAAATGATCTCAAAATGGTCTATTTGAGGTCTGACCAAGCTTCCAAACCAGATAGATCTGAGACTGAATCCTAGATTCAAATATCCTTATTGGGTGACCTTAACAGCCTGTGGAAGAGTTGGTTGTCTTTTCAACACAATAGGGAGAGAGTGAGTCCCTACTCCATAGTTGTGATATTGGGACTGAGCTGACAGTATGTCTAGCCCCAAGCCTGGTACATCACTACTGTAGGATAAATGGCACCTATGTTAATGAGCATGATCACTGGTATCATCTTTTCTTCCTGCTACATATCTAGAATGTTCGTTCTGTCCCTCCCTTTACAGGACATCAGCTCTGCTTCCATGTGTTATTTCCCCGAGAATGTGGGGGACTTGCAGAGGCCATCTGGTGATGGTGGACCCTGGCCAAATCATCACTAATTGCCTAAGCTCTCTGGCTTTCCTTTGGTAATGAGTTTGGTGGGTCCAATTAGTGCAGACCACATGATATTGTTGAGTTGCTGTGGGGAACTTGAGCATAAGCCAGCAATGTCTGGTTCCTTTGGAGGTTGGAGAGGAACCTTCAGAGAATCACATTTAACAAAGAGCTGGCAGGAGCATGTCCTGTCTGTTCCCATGCCCTCTATGTGGGGGCTTGCTGTGACTAAAGGTAGCATAGGGATTGTGATTAGAGGGACAGATGGGAAGTGGGAACATTCACTTAGCAGCTTTTAGCGACCTCTAAGGATCCATCTTTATGCAGCTCCAAGCCCTTGGCCTGGGTTTTGATTTGCTAAGCAAACGCTGGGACAGGGGAGGAAGCATATGCCAGTTCCAGGATTTACCTACTGTTTAGCCTCCCAGCTGCTACTCTTTGCGTTGCCATATGTGACCGTGGCTGAGTCCTAGCAACTAACACCAAGGTATACGTCTACTTTGCAGAGTGCGAGCTCAGATTAGGATATGTCTATCTTGTAGAGTGCCTAGCCCAGATTAGGGACTCTACAAATGCTACCTAAGTAAATGAATGTGGAGAGATTCTCGATTTTTCTTTACCAGAGTCTTCTTCCTTCCATCCTTCTTCATCTTGGCTCATATGCTAGACAAAACAGAAGCTTACTGTGTACACAAAATGGATGGAAGGCATTTTGCATTGGATTTAGCAGGAGAACCTTGAGACATTTGTGTGAACAGCTAACTCACTGATGTTGGGAGACAGATTAAGGGGGTCCAGTTTGTGGGGGTTGGACAGATTGGCATTGTAATGTCACAAACCATTTGATCTCAAAGATGTTAATTCCTTCTAGGCTGTTTCCTTCTTTGGAAAATGGGACTAATAAAAATATTTGTCTCAGAAAAACAAAAAAAAATAAACTTCATTGCACTCCAGATGAATAGGCTAAGCATGAGGGACTTTCATGGTAATGAAATTACTAGCATGTCCCAATAATTGTGATATGTGCTATTATTCCTTGGTCAGGATTCACAAAATATATAGTGTAAAATACAGACATTGTAGAAGACTATGGAAGGAAGAGAGGAAACTTTATTCCCTAAGTAGAAATATGAAAATTTCTAATGAATCACTTCCTAGTGTGTGGTGTCTGTTTAGTAGGGAGACTTGGTTTCTTTCCTGTCTTCTTTGCTTGTCTACTTTCCAAGTCTCAGTAAAAGGACTGTGTTATATAAAATGACAAACCTGACCAATGACCAGCTACAGTTGCCTGTATTTAGAATGTCCCCAAAGGCCATGTGATTAAAATCTTGGTTCCCAACTGAATTACTAGAAGGTGCCAGAACCCAGAATTGGAGCCTTGTGGGAGCTATTCAGATCATCAGGAACTCATTCTCAAGAGGATTATGGGTCTTGGGTCTCTCACTCTTCTCTCTGGTTTGCTTCCTGACCATGACATAAGCAGTTTCACTCAACCATACACTCCTGTCCTCATGTGAAAACACGGGCCAACAAGATCAACCAATCAGATTGAAACCTCCAAATCTGAGAGACAAAACTAACCTTGTCACTTTATAAGCTGATTTATGGTATTTGTCACAGTAACGGAAACTTGGCTCACACTAGCCTTCAAGAGCCTACATTTGTCTAACTTAGCTTTATACATTCCCACTGTCATTCTTGACAGTAGATGCAATGATCTCATTTCAGAGGAGAGAGGAGAAGTGCTTCTGTATTACCTTTGCCTTTGTTTTCATTCATATTAGTTTTGATAAGGTCTCATTCCCATCTTTCCCAAGGGAAGGAGAACACCATGGAGGAAAGTTGGATTTTCTTAGCACCTCCTCACCCTGAATGCAAGGGACTGGACATTTGTTAAGCTCTGTGTTCTTAGGATGGCAGGAGGCATTAATAACTGGCATCAGATGCTTAACAAAACACTCTGTAGACAGTAGGTACGTGGCAGATGGGTTATATTGGTTTGTTTAAAGCACAAAAGAAACTATGAGAACCTTTCCACATGAAGATAGATGGTTCATACTGAACGGATCATTTTACTTCTGTGTAGGTCACTGATAAGATTACAGTGTGTGTGGGGGGGTTGTTGTAGCTCAGTTGTTAGGAGTACTTGCTGCTCTTTCAGAAGACCTGGATTCAGTTCCTAGTACCCAAGGCAGGAGGCTCACAAGTGCCTCTAACTCCAGCCCCAAGGAATCTGGCACCCTCATCTCACCTCTGCAGGCACCTGCCTACACATGGAATACATATGTTGTATACATACACACATAGAGATACACAACAACAGGATTGGATAGTTGTTTTAATCCTGATAAAAATTTAATCTTCAAAAACTAAACACACTCTCAGTTTTGCTTCTAGTATTAAATGTGAGCTAGAGTCTGTAAAGGCCACAAGTAAGTGAAGCATAGCAGAAGGAATGAGTGGAGTCTAATCCTTGGGTCTCACAACCCATATCATCTAACTGCAAAACCATACGGAGAGTTTTTCTCAAGAAATATTTCCTGAGGTCCATATAAAGACCCATAGGCATCCAGAGAGGGTGCTGCTGTCCCAAGTTTTCAGATTGAAGTAAGGGTTTTATGGAAGGAAACTTATGACTGAGAGACCAAAAAATGTATAGGTCCCTCAACGTGAGCCTGATTCAGAAATCATCCCCTAAACAGAAAAGTTAAGGCTCCTTTGTACCCAATGGGTAGATATCATGGCCAAAAAAAACCAACCACAATCTGATACTCAACAGTTACCCTCAGTCTTATGACAGGAATTACATGCTGGGAAATTGCATGCAACATGGCTCATCATAACCTAAAGGCAATTCCATCAAAAGGAGTATGTCCTTCAGCATTTCTCTCACCCAAATAGTAGCCAGACCTGACTCTGCTTAGCTTCTGAGATGAGACTGTCATTCATACTGACTTTGTCAAGGGCAGTAAAACCTTAGACTATATGCAGGTACTTTTTCTGTTGCTGTCCCATCCACTGTTTTCTTTGCAGTGTGCTAAACAGACTCATTTTCTTAATATTCTGGCATAAAGGGTGAGTCCCTTCACCAGTCAACCAAAATCTGTGGATGGAGGGTAGCAACAGCAGAGTATTCATTCATCAGTTGAACCCATCAGAGAAGAGGGTCATACCATTTACCCTGACACTTACACTCAGCTCTGTCTAAAGATTACACAGGCCCCACAGTCAAAGACACACCAAGCAAGCACGTGGAGATGCTTGTGATTAATAGGAAAGGCTAGGGGTATGAGTGAGCTGCCTCTAGCACCAACTAGTGGAGGGATCAGAAAACCTGGCTTTCCTCTAGCCAGCAATAATGGCACTGTGGGGACTGTATGGTAGCTAGGCCCTACCCAGCTTCGTGCCTTCTTTCTGCATCAGAACCTTTTCAGTCTTGAAGCAATCCTTTAGCCATATTGGATTTTGGACATTCTAAAAATAATTCGAGTTGAAGTAGAAAACAAGGCTTAAGAATCTTTTTTTTTTTTTTTTTTTTTAGGAGTTATGTGAAAAAAGGCATCTACGCACTCCATTTTGGGCTTAGAAGCGTGTCTAAGTGGTACCGGCACCACTCAGGGACATTTCCCCTCTGGGTCCCTGCTATATATCATCTTTATGGGATTAAATATCGTCCACAGAGATGTAAAGAATTTTGAGCAAATGTCTGTCCTTGGGGGGCCATAGAGCACAGATTCTGGCTGGATTCAATAGCAATGCTGAAATAGGTGAATGTGGAGTTCAGTAAGCGATACAGTGGTGAGTGGACCAGGGGAGACATGTTCATGTAATCTCTTGCTCCTGGTCAGAAATTAAGCCAGAGAATGTTTGTGGTAAGGAAGTAAAGACTACCCAAGAAAGACTCAAACAGTTAACTAAAAGCTTTGAACCCCATGGCTTATTTTTAGCAGCCAAGATGAAGCACCAGATATGGGGATCAAAACCATTTTTAGTAACCAAAAGACAGAGAAAGCCTGTGAGTACCCATCCTGTCTATATAGGTAGCCCACCATCAAGCAGTGGGCAGGAGCTTTCCAGAGGGCATGCCTGCCCCAAACATCCATCCATGTGCTATACTCTTGTTAATCCACAGAGGCATCCCATGGAAGCCTAAATCAGCATTCTCCCACGTGCCTATAAGCAGTGTTCCATCTTTATTAACATAATCATAGGTGATCTATTATGCATGAAATCTATAACTTAAAACCTCTCAATATCTTAAAAATGTACAATTGGAACTAAATAATCTATTTCCAGCATACAAACTTTTGAAAGTAAATACAATGAGAAGAAAGATGAATTTTAAATTTTCTGTTAAATGCCCAGGTGGTAAGGGATATGCCAAACATGCGTCCAGACTTAGATTCTATCTCTAGCATTGTCCAGAACATCTCATTAAATGTGTTTAGCTACCAACAGCCTTCAGCCTAAAGTCTTTTCTCCCATTTCAAATGGAACCAGATAGAGTTAAAGACATCTTACCGCAAACCTAGATTTTCTTCTTAGATTTCATCAGCACATTATCTATAAGGTGTATCATAGCAGGTTTATGAAGAAAGTTAACATTAGACAAGAAACTGACCAGGAACCTAGGTGTCCTGGGGCTTATAGAGTTGTTACTTAGTGTTTGTGAGTTACTGGTTCCAGGATGGTACCCCACCAAAATCTGCAGATTTTCAAATTCTTTATATGAAGTGTATTGCTTGTATAGACTCTAAATATTAGGCCCCCTTCATGTGTTTAAATCATTTCTACGTGACTGGGATATAAAAGTTATTATATTGTATTGGTTAGGTAATTATGATAAGAAAATGTCTTTACATGACCAAAATAAAATGCAAAAAAAAAATTAAAAAAGAATGGACAACATTTACTTGGCTCATGGCAAATGACCATATGAGTTTATTGCGGTATACTGTTTCTCAAAGCAAGCAGTGAGACACAGCTATCTTCTAGAGGCTTAATCTTGAACTTGGATTAGATCACCTATGCCTCTGCCTTAAAGTTTCCCTGAGTTAGGCTGGAAAGTTGTGTTTTCAGCTTCTCTTTTATTGAGGATGGGGCATTGTTAGCATTTGCTGAGTCTTAAGTAGCATGACACTTAATCATTTGCATAGTGTTTCTGATTCATCCCCATTGTGCTGCCTCTACTTTGAATGAGGTACCAGTGATCAGTTGTGCTTAGCACCTGTGAGGATACTGAAGTCTTTATGACCAAAAGTCCTAGAGAAGCAGCATCCCAGCTTCTCAGCTCTTCTGATTGTATTGTCACCCTGCTTTTCTTCTGTCAAGCAAATTCTAACTTCATTAATATTTACTCACAGCCAAGCAGGAATATGAGACACTCACAAATGTTCCTTGATATCTTGTCACAAAGCCTGGCTGGGGGTAACCACAGGAGGCTTTTCCTCTGGGGCATTCAAAGAATTGTTAGACTCAAAAATGTCTCCAGAGAAGAAAAGAGATTACAAGAAAGAAATGTATGTCTGTGTAATCTACCTCAAAGGTCCACTGCAGAAATAACTCATCAGGCTCAGATGTTTCCCCTGGCCTAGCCAGTACATCCCCAGAGAGAGCTGTGATTAAGTGTTCAATGGCTTTCTGCACACCAATGCCCTCCATACCAGCTCTGGTGCCTACAGACTGGGGACCTATAATTTGTACAGCTGCAGACAGCAGGATTCAAGTTGCCTTTCCCTTTCCCTTCTAACAAGACCGCCTAAGTTGTTGGAGCTATTTTGTTTAAGGAGATTATTTTTCCCTGTTTCCAAATGACTCCCTTCCCACTTGGACAACACATTCTGGTTTTGATGAAAAAGAGGACAAAAGGTTACAGCTCTTTCAGTAGAGGTGGAGTGCAGGGACCCCTGTGGTTTTCTGAGATCAGATCATGTTAATAGCATTAAATGCACAGTCAGTAACATACTGCCAGAGCTAAGTTGTTGACATCATAACTGGTTTTGCATTGGGAAATTTTATTCTTCATGTCAGACATAACTGTAGCATGAATCTTAACAGTTCTTATTAATAAAATCAAACTTGAGCCAAGTATTGGGGTGAACACTGGAAGGTCAGAGAGACAGAATAAGCCACAGCTATCTCACCTC
>CABHPH010045162.1:3975-20773 GCA_902168325.1 Peromyscus nudipes | reverse complement strand
TGTGTGTGTGTGTGTGTGTGTGTGTGTGTGTGTGTGTGTGTGTTTGTGCGCGTGCGCATGTGGTGTGTGTGTGGCTAAGAACTGCATTAAGGCTGCATTAAAATAAGCATTTTTATAAATTTTGCTACTTAATAAGGTAGGTAATTCATTTTCCCCTATAATTATATTTCTATTAAGGCTAACATACAGATGGTAGCAATTATTATTTGATTCAATTTTCTAAAAAGTTATATTTTATGTGAAAATTAACTAGGGTAGAACAATAATATAATCTCTCAATACTAATTGGAAGCCTTAGGAGTTAATCTAAATGTTGGAAGTGTGCTTCCCAAGCACCCCTGAATTCTCTCTGTTGCACAGCAGAAAAACGCAAGCTTAGACTCACAGAACAAAATCATAAGTCTTTAAAGTTTTTCAGCTATTAAATGAAAGACAGTGGGTTTAAATTTAGACTTATTCAGTGACAGAAATTATCACAAATTCTTTAACTCTCACCATTCAATGTTTGACGGTAGGAATCACACAGAGAATGGAATAAACCCTTTGTTCTGCTGATACATACAGACTAATTAAGTGCATAATTTCAGGAGGTTTATGCATATGAAAATGACTTCAACCGTGCTGGTCCTGTGATGCATCTTCTCTACTTTCTATTAACAAGTGTCACATTCAAAGTTTTTAAATTATAAAAGCATCTTCAGGCTTCATAGATCTTAAACAGTTGGTACAACTACACTGATCTGTCAACAAGTTCCATCAGCAAACACATTTACTCTCTTTGTTTCTTCTGCCTTGGAAGTATAAGCATGGCTTATGATTCTCTCGGCCTCTTTGACCAAGTAGAGAGATACTGATATTTAAACACAAGGTGTAAAATTGAATTATATTTTTAAATTAACTTGTGGTGACTACCTACAAACTACAGTCCTAGAATTTGTGTGCTCACCTGGTGTGATCAGTCCTTGATTGAAAACAAAGCACAATACTTTCTGTGTTTCCCTGTAAAGTTAGGGTGTAGCAACTTTAGTTTTGGATCTGTCAGTCATAGGAATCAATACATGGTTCTTTCTCAAAATGTGGCAGAATGTGACCTGTAATCTTCTTTATTAAGAATAAAAGCCAGAAAATCTAAAGCTGCCCTGTTGATTTCTTCCTAATTTTAGCAAATGTATAACCTCTTTACTAATGAATTAGCCAGTTAATTTATATCACTTTTATAATTGTTAAAACACACACATACACACACACACACATACAGACCTTTGAAACTAACAGACTTCCACAGAACTTTTTGTTATGAAGTTTTTTTTATTTATTTTACATACTAACTATAGTTTCCCATCCCTCATCTCCTCCTGTTTCCTTCCTCCACCTCCTTTCTACCAAACCCCCATCTATTCCTCAGAAAATGTAAGGCCTCCCATGGGAGTCAACAACTCATGGCATATCAAGTTGAGGCAGGACTAAGCTGCCCCCTACCCTGTGCATCAAGGCTGGGTGAGGCATCCCACCATAGGGAATAAAACAAACTGAAATTTAAAAAAAAAAAACCACATAATCATCTCACTAGATGCTGAAAAAGTCTTTGACAAAATCCACTTGAATTTTAATACAGAGAATTGTGTCTTATAATTTTGTGTTTATATTGGTAGGATTTTCTTTGTTTTTTGTTTGTTTGTTTATTTTTTGTAAGTGGCAGGAATTATAACATGTCTTACATCCAAGCTTTGGATAAAAAATAATTGTCTCTTCAAATGCCAAGAGAAATCATTTTTACTCTCATAAATTAAACAATGATGTAATAATGGCTGCTTTCTATCACATTTCTATTAAAATTTTTCATTAAAATTTTAAGGATGTATCTATTGGGGCTAGGAAACCCATGATATAAATCCCCTACTTGATTGTCCAATACAATGTGGTTAGCTCTGAAAATACCTAAGCAATATAAAATAAACTAAGCATGCTATATTTATACTTATAAATATATTTATATACTGTATACTGTATAAATACAAATTGAGTTCACTTCTTGCTCTTAAAAGTGCCTTTTCTCTCCTATACATTCTGATAAGACACTAACCTTTTCTGCAACTCATACTTAGCATTTCCCTTTCAACCTCTTAACACCTTCATTTTATTTTCTTAAGTAAAATTTAGCTAAATCTCATCAACTACTGGCAAATACTTCCAAAAAGAAATTATCTCAAGTCTTGATATGGAAGGTATAGTCTTAATCCTCTCCACATTGTCCACATGAAATTGCTGTGGGATGTCGTTCTGTATACTGTGAATATGTGTTGATCTGATTGGTTGATAAATAAAACACTGATTGGCCAGTAGCCAGGCAGGAAGTATAGGTGGGGTAAGCAGATGAGGTGAATTCTGGGAAGAGGAAGGCTGAGTCAGGAGTCACCAGCCAGACACAGAGAAAGCAAGATGACAATGCAGAACTGAGAAAAAGTACCAAGCCACATGGCTAAACATAGATAAGAATTATAGGTTAAATTAAGTGTAAGAGCTTGTCAGTAGTAAGCCTGAGCTAATAGCCAAGCAGTGATAATTAATATAAGCCTCTGAATGATTATTTTATAAGCAGGCCATGGGACTGCAGGGCCTGGTGGCACCAGAGAAACATTCCAGCTATATGACATCTTTGTTTTTCTTTCTCTCTTTCTTCCTTCCTTCCTTCCTTCCTTCCTTCCTTCCTTCCTTCCTTCCTTCCTTTCTTTCTTTCTTTCTTTTCACTCTTCCTTTCTTTTTCTTCTTTTTTGTTTCTTCTTGTTTTCCCTCCTCTTCCTCCTCTTTGCAACAGTGTCTCCCTGTTTAGCCCTAGCTGGTATGGAACTCAATATGATAACTCACAGAGATCAACCTGGCTCTGCCTCCCCAGTCCTGGAATGGAAGCTGTGGTCCACCATACTCAGTGGTATCTCTTATTACTGAACAATATAATATCATACTGAGAACAGTTCCTCAGAAAGCCAAATGGGATCATAGACTTTGGCCTGTCATCTGCCCATTTCAATTCTGCTTACTTCCACAGCAACTCTGTATAATTGTCCTATGTCCTTAACCACTCTTCCTGTACCTGGTACATATTTCTTCAATCCTTCATCTCTTCCTACTTCTATGTTTATTCATAGGCATGTTGTTTCTTTCAGTAGACAGGCTAAGGATGCATTTAGAATGAAGACTTTATTTTTCTATTTTTCCTTTCTACTATCTTGCATGACTTCTGAAGGAATGTTTTTTTTTTTTTTGTATTATGAATTTAACTTGGCATAGCATTTTTCACTAATGATCAGTTGTTCCAAAGAGTAGAAATATTGCCAGAATGGGACACTTTAAAGATATTTGATTAATAAAACAGTGTTTTCCTTTCAAATAGCTCTTGTCAAATAAGATTTTATATACAAGTAAGTGTTTTATATTTCCTCGCAATGGGGATAGCAAACCATTAGTAACTACTACCATTTCTTACAACTCTGCTTTGTTCTGACTGCATTAGTGTTTTCCTTATATGCATTTCACCGTGACTTAAAGGAATTTCTCAAAATTGTTTTCCATTTGTATATTAGGAAAATTACATTGATAAAAGGTTTTTATCTGTCATATATTAATTAATTTTCACAAGGCCAGAAAATTATTGGCACCAGTTCTCTACTAAATTTTGTATAACTCAGAGTCAGTATCAACTCTCTGTTACTTTCAGACAAATACAATTTAATTTTTCCTAGAATAGAATAGTCACTCTTAAGGCTTCATAAAATAATAAATGTTTCCTTTCAATCATGCCTTTGCTTTGAGGGAAATGATAGAGTCTAAACACACATAAGAACTTGTCCACTAAAGGACATAGTAATAAACTGCCCCCAAGTTCTCACTTGTCCACACAGAACAAATACATCTCTCCACCTTCCTCGGAGAAGCTTCCTTTGGCAGCAGATGGTGATTAATACAGAGGCCCACAACTGGCCAACATGCAGAGAATATGATGAGGCAGAGGGCTTGATCTAAAAGAGACAACTACCCACTGCCTGGCAAAGGTCCCCTGCTCTCCCACCCAGGAACCTTTACAGAGCACTGCGAGAAAGACTGTAAGAGGTGAAGACAGTGGCATCTGCAGTGAAACAGTATTTGCCGAGCACGACAGAGCGTGGCACACAGGAACTGACAGCGGCTGGGACTTCTAGACCTGCATGAGATCAAAGCAGAAAAATTCCACAGTGGATGGAAGAAGGGCTCAGGAATTCACATCCATTTCTGAGGACCTATTGACACCTGATTGGAGGAATCAGTTTTTTTGTTTTTCTTTTTTTTCAGGGAGGTGGCTTTTGAGAGAGATCCCTGCTCTAGTAGATGATCCTACACGCATGCGCACGAGGGAAACATGAAGGGGCATTAAAAAAAATACATGAAATTTGATGTGTGTTGGGGGGGTGGGCAGGGGTGGTAAGGGAGATGGTAGGGTAAGCAATCAGAAGGGAGGGAAAGTGTAATAGATTTAATCAAACTGTATCACATACATGCAAGAAATTCTCATTTTAAGCCATTTTGAATAAAAATGGAAAGCAAATTATTATATAAAAATACAGAAAAGATTTCCTTAGTGAGCTGTAAATTCCCTTTGATGATGATGAAGAAACAAATGTGATTCCCTTAGTCAGTGGGGGATGCCTCCATCGCCAACACAAAAGAGAAAACCAATAAAGCTTACGTATTTTAGACTAAGAGAGTAATTGTAATTCTACACTTTTTCAGTTCAGTTCACAGGTCTTTATTTACATTGTATATGTGTGGTTGTATATCTTGCTTACAGTTTGTAGAAATATAAAGTAAAATTTGTCTAAGAATCAAACTCTGGAAAGTAAATTATGTTTTTCCATTTCAAACCCCATGCCAGGTTAAAGATATGAGTTTCACAGTTTACAAGGATACGTTAGTATCTTTCTATAGTCACTATTTCTCTGATATGTTTAAATAAGTGCCACCATAAATGGTCACGTAGATTTTTATGGGTTGGGAATAGGCACATCACTTTACTTTCAGACATTGCTAATTTCTGTATTAGACCACTAGATGTTTGGCTCAATGTAAGAAAACATATTTCTGCCTCTCTGTCCCCTTCCTTTGAAGACCCTGTAAGAAAGATGTAGAGTTATTAACAATAACAATTATGCAGTCATTACTTACTAGGTTTTCATTGTGGGAAATGAATTTCTATGCAGATTCTCTTACTGTCGTGTAATTACTTTATTTTTGAAGAGATAATGTTCAAAAATTAAAATCTCCCACTCTCCATCAGAATTTCCTTACATCACAGCCATCCTTACTTACAGCAACAACTTTTCCAGGACAGCAGAATTTATGTAAACCAGAAAAACACAAGAGGGGACTTATCTGCAGTTAATAGGTATTACTTGGCCAATTTTAATGCCAGAAAATAAAGGGAGCTTGCAGTGGCTCCAGAACTGCCTTTCTCTTTGCTTACAGAGCACAAGAGTGTCATGTTAAGCCTGAGGCTGGGCTGTCTGGAATTGTGTTTACTGTATTCTTTTCAAACAGCAGCACAGAGTCTTATCGCTTATCAGTGCATAAAGTCTAACAGATTGCAGACTCAAATTTCCCCTTCCAGGCAATGTTGGGTTTCACTATTGTTCGCTATGACAAAGGTTTTCACAAATTCTACAGCTTGGATTTCTGTCTTGTTTTCCTTAGCATAACCCTCTAGGCAACCAATCGGCTTTTCAGCTGCTAGAAATGGCTCAAAACGTTACTACAAAAGCAGCATTTAAAATTCCATGTCTTGCTTTTGACTCTTTTTTCTTCCAGGAAAAAAAGTATGCCTGGTCTTTTTGTATACAACAAAAAGAAGATGCAATTAAATATTGTCTGCAGCTGACGTGGCTGTAAATGATATTGCCTGGATTGCGTGAAAGCAACTATGCTCGAAACCCACATTTGGTTTACAATCTTAAAGCTACACATAGTAAGAGGTGACTGCCTTGGGTAGACAAATGCAGTATTGTAGCCTCAGTTTGGTGGTGTCAGAGCTAGGTCTGAGCACTTTCTGGCAAGTGCTTAGACACAGCTTACAAATATATTGGTAGTAGGCTTAAGCAAAGAATCCCACCCTTCCCATTACAGTATTAGTTTTTAGATGTTACTCAAAAACTCAGAGAATCATTTTTCAATATCTCCCAAAGTGAATATTTCCTTTATACTACCTTCATTTTTTTTTTGTATGCTAAGCCATTTTTGACCCACTCATGTCAGAGGTTACACTTCCTTAGTATTTCTGGATCTGTCACCTAAACATCAGCTCCTTCCTACTCACTCAGGTGAAGGTTGTGCAGTTTCTTACTAGAAGTTACATCAAGTTTCTCTTCCAAATCATCCCCATGTTACTTTAAGAACATAACACATAAATCCCCAATTTGATCATATCATTGCCCTCTAAAATCCCTTAATGATAACTATGTTTCCCACACAATAAAATCCAAGCCTCTTATGATGACATAACACATATTTCATTACCCAACTCTGCCAGTGATTGCGAATTGTACTCCCATGAAGTCTGATTTAGACCTGTACCATACAAAATAATCATAGAGCGATCCAATCATACCAGTTCTTTCCTGTCATTAAAATCTTTTTGGCTTTGTGTTTACTGCTGTTCATTTAATCTGGTATGGTCTGCCATGGTAGCTTGTCCCCCAATGTCAACCTTCTACTAGTCTATTAAGTTTCAATGTAAATGTAATTCTTTGTGGGAAAAGTTCATTAATATTTTCTGATGAATTCTCTGATGTTTTTGCTATTTGTTTCAGTAATGATTACCACTATATCCCTGGATTTTCGTATGCATACACCAAATGGTTGAAATTATTACTCAAGAAACACACACACACACACACACACACACACACACACTAAAACAACTATAATATACTAGATTGCAAACCTTAGGAGATAAAAGAATCTTTGACAACTTCCTATCATGTCTATTTGTTAGATTCATTTTTAAAAGGAATATAATTGTCTTACCATAAACCTTAGCAGACTTTTGAAGATGCCTCTTTTATTCAGTACACAATGTTCCAGACGTCTCTTTATTCAGTGAAAACTTACTGATTTAGCACATTCCACAATAATCCTTCCAAATATTAAAAACACTAACCTTGTAAAAATGGGTGGTGGAGAATAAAATGAGATATAAAACATCCAAATATCTGTGATCCACAATCTGCGTTTTTCTTTCTGAGTCTAATCTCAATCATTGTCAATTTCCCCTCATCTTGGTGGACTGAAGTGATGTAGATGGACCACAAGGGCCTGTAAACACATGGAGGAGCGAGATATAAACTATTATTAATGGTTTGTGCTGTTCAGATAAATTCCCATGGTCGGGGCTCTAAGAGACACATAGAACAAGGATACATGGACAAGATCTGAACTATGGGAAGTTATGACTGGGATCAGATAAACTGAAGTCACAATTTATTCAAAGCTTATTCAAAGAAACTAGAAAAGTTCAGCCACCACGAAGAGGATGGAAAAGCTTGTTGTCTGCGCAAGGATCTTGGACTTAAAACGATGATGTAAACACAAAGTACAATTCTTTAGGGAAATAGATGAGTGTGGGAAAGAAATTATTCCAAAGATGAGGGCTAAGAAGTTTCCAGAATCCAAGAAAGAGATCTGTTTTTAATTTGAGGAGTCAAACTGGATTCAGATAGGAAGACTCAACAAATAAGCATGCCATTTAGTCAGAGGATTATGACTGCGGAAGTCAAGAATAATAGGGAATCTGGACAGGAAGCAAAAGCACACACATGCTCTTAAGGGAGGCGCCATTGGACTTCTCCTGCTGTATATTCCTACTTGGCAATAACAGATAATAACAAACAACCAATAATACATACTTAGACCTTAAGAAAGAATGTGAGGGCATAAGATGGCTCATCATCATTACTGCCAAGACTGATAATCAAAATTCAGTTCTTGGAAACCAAATGGTGGAGAGAACTCACTCTTGTAAGGTGTCTTCTGACCTTCCAACACCCACCCCAAATGAGTAATTAATGGAATTTTTTCACTGGTAGAATACAAAATAGATTTCATTCATAGTTTAAAAGGTTGCCAGTCAACAGTGCTTCCCAGACAGCAGGAATGAGGTACATATGAATTCACAGACTCTGTGACAACATTCACTGGCCCTATGCATCTTCAAGCCAGATAGGTTCTAAGTACTGAGAGGGGAACTGAACTGAAGGTCCTACTCCTAACCCAGAAGCGATCTCCAATTGACAATCACCCTAGCAAAGGAAAAAATAGTTTTGTCGAATGGAGTCTCACTGGGCAACATATAAGCCACTGTAAAGGAAAGGGCCCATGCGCAGTCTTTGATGGCTAACACAAAATGAGCTCAGTAGTATTTGGGGCGGATGTTTTATCTAATAATGCTTTGTTAGGGGATCTTTTATTTACCTATTATACTTTCCAATTTTGTGTTTTTATAAGTTTTGTGTGTGTGCATATGTTTCTTGTGCTTTTTCCTTTTCTCTTTTCCCTCTTCTTTGTTTATTTTATTCTACTTTGCTTAATTTTTTTATTGGCCTGTTTGTTTCCTTTTTTTTTCTTTTTTCTTAAGTTGGTCATTATTCTTTTTTCATTTAATATTTTTATTTCATAATTTACTTAATTTCACATATCAGCCACGGATTCCCCTGTCCTCCCTCCTCCCACTCCCCAGCCCTCCCCCCCAATCCACGCCCCCTAATTCCCACCTCCTCCAAGGCAAGGTCTCCCCTGGGGAGTCAGCCCAGCCTGATAGATTCAGCAGAGGCAGGTCCAGTCTCCTCCTCCCTACACCAAGGCTGAAAAAAGTGTCCCAGCATAGGCTCCAGGCTCCAAAAAGCCAATATTGAGACCATGGTTGGAATAAGCACAGGGACAAAGGGTCTGTTTGTGTCTTAAGAGTTAGAAAGGAATAGAGTTGTATGGGTGGAGAGGTGAGGAGAATCTCAGAGAAGAAAAAGAAGGGGACATCTTGATCAAAATATACTACATAAAATTTTTATTTTATTTTCAATTTAAAAATAAAGTTACCTGTCAGAATCTTGGCTAATGACTGAGAAAATAACTTTAAAAATTAAAATGTTAACAAAATCACTTAAATTTATAATTTCTGTGAATTAATCATATCTATTTTCATTTTACTATAGCATGTTTATATAAACATATTGCACATTAGATTTAAATGGAAATCCTCTTAATTTTATGTAGAAAATATAAAAGTACAAGGCTTAAAATGAAGATGGAATGGAATAAAGTTTCTTTAATCCCTAAAAGTTGTAGAGGAATAGCTATCTTAGTATTGTTTTTAAAAATGTATAGCAAACAGAGTATCTTGGTGCATACTTTTATGAGTTTTGTCATATGTGATATGATATAAAATATGATACAGAATGATATATAATATTATATAATATAGAATAACCCTATCATCCAGAGATTCCTATGTTCTATCCTGTTTTGGTCACATTCTTTTTCTAGCTATAAAATTTGGAGATTACTGATGTGAACTGCCTCAAAAATTTGTTTTTCCAGTATGAATGATAGAATATAGAATATATATTTTGATTAACTTGCTTTACTTAGATTTATTCAAGTTGTTGCATGTATCATGAATCATCTTTCTCTGGTGATGATTACTTCATAGTAAGGAAGTGACAGTGTTTGACTATTATTCACCAGTGGAAGTAGATTGGGCAGTTTCTAGAGTTGTTGTTATAAATAAAAATGCTGTCAGCATTTGCTCACACTTGTATGTCTATTTCTCTCTCTCTCTCTCTTTCTCTCTCTCTCTCTCTCTCTCTCTCTCACTTGCTCTCTTGTGTGTGTGTGTGTGTGTGTGTGTGTGTAGTTTTTTTCGAGCATGCACAAACATCATAATCAGAATTTAGAATTCTGGTTCAGACAGTAAGTATGTTTAACTTTGTAAGACACAGCTAGACTTTCCTAAAGTGGCTATAGTTTCTCACACCCACCAACAGTGCATGGATTCTTCATTTGAGATTGTTTGTTTCAGTCTTGATAATCTATGTATTTAAGGAGTGTTGTCCAGCAGTTGTTTCAACATATTGTGGGGTAGGTTTTTTTTTGACATAATTTTTCTCTATCTAAGGCACTCATTTTACTAGAGCTCAGGATTTTTGTCATAAATCTGTGTTAATGAGAAAAAATCCAAAAAAATCATACTATAAAGTTGAAAATAATTAGAATACTTATTTGTTACAATAAAATAGACTTCTGTTACTGAAGTGAGGGTAACATTTAAGCTTACCAGTGTGGAAAATTACATTCTGATTACCATAAGTCAAGTTTTAAGATGTATAGTCAACCACTTTCCTAGCTAGAAAGTAAGCCTTTTGTCTTTCGGTCTAATGAATTGGAGAGAATCATTGCCATCCCCACTCTACAAAATTATAAGATAGAAAAATCCAGGTTTAATTAGTTGCACTATTGTTATCCATTGGACATACTCCACTTACCATCTAAAGGCATGGTCTTATAGTATAGAGATCATAGGCTGTGGAATTGGACAGACTTTGTACTTTATTCTAATTTAATAAGGCATAGTTGGCTAAGTTTAAAGGTTGAACTGTGCCCCTTTCATGCATCACAGCCCTAACTGCCAACACCTTAGATGTGGTCTTCTGTGGAGATAAGAACTTTACAAAGATAATCAAGTTAAAGTAACACCAGTTTGGTGTCCAACACATGTGGTATCCATATGAGGACAGGGGATTTAAACACAGAAAGGATGATGTTAAGATACAGGTGGAACACATAAATTTATCAATTATCTGAGGAGAGGGATGAAAACAGATCTTTCCACGCAGTCTTCTGAACGCGTCAATCATCTCAACTTCTGTATTACATAATGGACAATTGTGTTCCCTAAGCAGATATGTTGCTATCTGACTATTTTTTTTTAAACAGTGCTTTTAGTTGAGCTGTTTTGGACGTAATTAGGGATGAGAAAGCACTAGTCATGAATGGGATTATTGCTCAATTTGATATAAGCAAACAAAAAAGAAAGTGATTCAGCCACTCACTTTGGTCACTCAAGGATATGATAAGAAATTAGTGATCCCATTGAAGTGTGGCATCACCACATTTTAACTCTCTTGACATCTTATCCTCAGATTCCCAGGATACAGATCTGTGATGATAAATTCTATCACAAAACATCACCCAGTGTTGGGGACATTATTAGAAGTTTCTAGCCAAAATATCTTGATTTTGGAACTCTAGCCTTTAGAACTCTGAAACAAGGAATTTCTGTTATTTAATCCAAGCAATCTCTGGAACATTGTTTCCAAGATTGTAGTAAGCTAATGTAACAAGTTAAAAAACAATTTGAAATCATCAATTTCTGGGCAATTACCTATAACTCAATAAAAATGAAAATTAATTCACCTGGCCTCTCCCATGTACATTTTTGTGAGTTTTCAGAAACTCTAATTTCAAGCTAAAAATTCATTTTTTAGATTTTCCTCATGTTACAACTTAGAAATGCGAAGTGTTTGTAGGGACCATTGATAAACTCTCCAGAGTGCTGATATTTAATAATTCGTATGTTAGATAGCACAACTATATTTTGTGGAACTTCTTTTAATCTTATTTAATCTTTGAAATAGGTCAGGCTGACCTCTAGCTCTCTATATTTTCCCTGCTGGCCTCAAATTCATGATCGTAATGCGTCTACTTCCTTGATCTTGAGAATACAGATGTATGCCCACATGCTTAGTTTTCATCTGTTTTATAGTCTGTGATGGCAATTAGTTTGGGAGCAATGTTCATTCCATTGTATTCCCAAAGAAAAGAAACAAGAAGTTTGAACACTTGCCTGTGGTTGCCTGATTATCATTCTTCTTTTCTTGAGCTTTAAATGAGATCAAGACAATACTCAGTGGCATCAGCAAACAGATGTACTAGTCTGCATATTTTTATACTGATAAATCATAGAAACTGATTTTTTTATATGGTTTTGGAACTAGCCCCTTCAAAGAAGACAAAATCATGAAGATATACATTTTGGTTTCTATTCACACAAGTCCATACTAACTTTCCAGACTTTCAGGACTGAGCAATAAGTGGAAGAGTTCAAGTAGAGGCTAAAATTCAGAATGAAAACCAAATATTTGATCTTCATTGTTGCTCTCCAATATTTCTCTCTCTCATTTGTTGCTTAAAAGCCCAATGCAATTCTACTTTATAGAATATTCTGGTTTTTATGACTTTCAGATACTAGTAAGAGTTAGATATCAAAATGTATCTTAAGTCATGAGAAACATCAGTCTAGATTTCTAAGGCTGAGCAAATATATTAATGTTTACATGTGGTTGCACATCTTAAAGATTATATATCCTGCATCTCCACATTCATGAATTGAAGAAGATATTTCTCCTCATAGTTTGCTCAAATATATGAAGAGTATTTTATGGATGCCCACTGTGCTATATTTTAAATGTTTCAATAATAAATGTGTTAATATGAGTGCTTTCCCCATCAAACTCTTTGAAAATATTGTTTAGGTATTCTGTATGTGTTTTTACATGCAATTTTAATAATTTAACATTTACCAAACATATATGGTAACTAGTACTCAAATGCATAAATTGTGTGTATACAAAGTATTTGTAAAAATTACAAAAATGAAAAATTATGATCCTTTAAAATAAAGAAACCTGTATTTACAAATTCATACAAATCAAGTCTTAAATTCAACGTTATCCATTGTTTCCAGGTCAGCCATTCTCTAGGGAAGGCTACACACTGACGGTATGAGAGAAACAAACTACTTGAAAGGTAAGAGACAGGGTTAGGTGGGGGAAGAGGTCCCCGTGAAGTTGAGTGGGTAGGGAAGGGAGGATGGATCTGGGGGAAATGAGGGAAAGGGGTAAATTTTATCAGAAAACATTGTATAAAAATCTCTAAAAGCTAACAAAAAGTAAGGAAAAACAAAAAACAAGAAAAACAAAACAACCAGAACTTGCTTCCATCATAGAGCTTGTTCTCTTGCCTTCTTTCTGTGGTTGACAGCTGTGACTCATTCAGGAGGCCTAGATCATCAAATGCTGGTTTACTTCCCCATTCTACCACGGCTGTTCTAGTGCATGTTGTCTGAGTGAATGATTTTTCTCCATGAATGGATTAATTCACTGGACTCTGGTTATTCTAGTGAAATGGCTGACAGCAAAATTGAAGGTGTATTACTTAGAACATTCTTTGAGTGAGGTAATCCAGACCCCATACCACAAATATGGTATGTATTGAAATTAACTTATATGTGGATGTTAGCTTCTAAGTCATTGATAAACAGGCTATAATCCATATAACCATAGAGATAATCTATAGAATAAGGGACTGGGGGAAGGGAAAGCTATCCCTAAGGAGAAATAGAGTAGATAGTTATAGATGGACAAGTGTTGGGTGAGGATTTGAATGGGAGGATCAAACAAGGAGGGGTACTGAAGACAGGTAAGGGAGAGAACACAGGGAGGGGATATGGGGAGGGACAGCTAAAACTAAGGGTCATATAAGGACATCATATAGGAACCTAATAGAGTAGAAGATTCTTAAAATATATACACATATGAAAGAAATCTAAATGGAATCTCCAAAAGATGGGGAACACAAAGCCCCAACTAGGCATCATCTCTATCCAATGAAACTTCCAGGGCTGGAAATGGGTTACATCTAATTGAGCTGTTGGTCAAAAGGAAGCCATGGAAACCCCTAAACCACCTAAGCTCTTGTCAAAACTATTGGTTACTCTCCATAAAGTGATGGTAAAGCCCTATAGCTGAAGACAACATATACATATGTCATTGAACATGGAGAAGCCAAGCTGGTGCCTACCCAAAGCCTTCACGCCTATTGACAGTGTTCATGGTACTGGAAAGGACCATGTGTTTTTATAGTCTGTGCAGCAGACTATATGCTAGCATATAGTATATGCTAGCAGAGAAAAATGGTAAAAACCAATTCCACTACAAGGTTTTCAATCTACATTGGTGACCTGTCTGCAGAAGAAGCTAGTACAAGAGTGGCATAAATGTTGTGGGAGTAACCAATCACTACCTGATTGGATGATTGTACCTATAAAGACAGTAAAAATTATTTACACTTCAATCCTATTTCTTCAAGCTGAAATGTGTCATTTCTTGGGTTCAGAAATTTTTTTGGAGAGATAATCTTTAATTTAACTCAAAAGATTGAAGTTTTGGAGCTGCAGAGATGGCTAAATATGCTTGTTGATTTTCCTGAATTCCATATCTCAATTCTAAACACTCACATAAGGTACAACCAACCTGTGACTCCAACACCAGGGGTCCTAAACCTCTGGCTTCTGAGGGCATGGTACACATGTATACATGCACACATGTACATTAAACATATACACATAATTTACAACTCTATAATATTTTCCCAAATATTATTGTCATTGTCCACTGAGGAATAAGAAAAAAAAAGAAAAGGAAAGGAAACAAGCTGGTGAGTATTACTTTTTAGGTCTAGAAACAAAAGAAAATACAAAACAATTGAAAACCTTTCACCGTTCTAACTTCCTAATCACAGTTTAAATTTCTGTCAAGACATTCATGGTAAAACACATTAAACCCTAATATTCAATAATATTATAGCATAATATTAGCATTGACCAGGTTTTGTTCAAATCTAAAACTGGTTGGGTATCACCTACCAAGCTGGAAGTTGGCAAGTGTGGAGAGCAGATGAAATCCTGAGTAAATGTATATGGTTGACATGGACACAGCCATGCCAAGGACCTCAGTGCCTCCACCCCTTAGAGACGTCAAGACCTTCCTTTGACCCAGTACAAGTGCTGGTAGTGTGTTCAGAGAGTACAATCCCCAACATCTCCTCCTGGTCACAACAGCCTCAGACTGCTCCCCTACAGAGGCCCCTTATTGAGATCAGGTAGCTCTGCCTCCTTGTTCAGCTGTATACAGTAAACTAGCCTCCTTGTCCAGCTGTATACAGTAAACTAGCCTCCTCATCCAGCTGTGTACCATAAAACCACCCTCTCAATTTAAATGTATAAAATAAACTCACTGAGTGTCCTGGCAGCTGATGTACTCTCTCAGAGAATGTCACTCTTCTGATCCCAGTTTTCTGTTCCTGTGTCTGTATGTCTGTCCTTTCCTCATTCCCATCCCAACTGGCATCAGTCAGGACAAGTTCAAAGCCATGTTGATCTCATCCGTCAAGCTTTGTTCTTACCTGTACATTTAGCTTTAGTTTCTCTTAGTAAAGTATTTGAAATGAGAGAATAAATAGTTCTCTGCAGAAGTTCCAATACAATTGTACAAACACACAACTTGTCAGCCTAAGATCATAACATATGTAACTTTATGGTGCCATGGCAATATAAAATAGCAAATCCTCCCTCCCTGGGGATGACAATAAGTATACTGAGTTTTTAAATATTTCTTTTATTTTTTGAGATTATAATATAATCACATCATGTTAATCTAAAAGTTTAACACAGTGGAATAAGCTTAGAATATTAATTAAAACCTTTAATTTGAATATTGGTTTTGCCCCTTCTCAACTATCTGACTTGTCCAAATTATCTTATGATCACCTTTCAGTCTCCACATTTCTAAAATGGAGATCATAATCTATATTGGTAAAAGACTACCTTAAGAATGAAACATGTTCAGTCAAATAGCCACCCTGTTATACCTGTAATTAAGAGCTTTCAATGTCTTAGGAAAGGATTTATGCCAATGTTTCAATATAAGGAGCTGTATGTATAGCTTTACTCCTTAGTCAGTGTTGCAATTTTTGGAATCTCATGAACTGTTCACCTTGAGCTTTTGCAACACAAGACAGATATTGTATTATTCATTTCCTGCATCTCTCCCTGAGCTGAAGGTCACTGTTTATACTGTGATATCACATACACACATTATTCTTTCATTTGCAAATTCTACCAGAAAGTAATCAGCAGAAAAGACTGTTTAAAACAGTTCTTTCCTATGAAATAGAGCGTTTTACATTTCCTTGTTAATTCTGCCCCCAATGGAATACTAGTTGAAGTTCTGAAAACATCTTAATCACAAACAAATGAGCATTCAGGAATGTGAAGTATTTTGCAAGCAATCTCTTGGTAAATAGTTCTCTATGCTGGATGGAGGTTGTTAATTGTCACAGGAGAACAGGAAATATTCCTCCCTTTCTCACCCAATCCCTTTACAATGCCTCTTGTAACTATAAGTCCTCAATAATTATTTTGAATAAGTTAATGTTACAAACAATGGTGTGTGAGGTTCTGCCCACATGTCTCCATTATTTATAGACATAGGTAACAATTCATTGACATAAACTTGGCCTCTGTTAGATTCCACATTCAGAGATCACTATGGATAGAGTCCAGACCAAAGAGATATGAGGAACTAAAGACAACCAATACAACCAAGAAAATGTAGACAGAAAACATCTCTGTCCCCTCAGGGACATTTCATTTGAAAACTGTGCCTCCTCACATTGCCTTGAAATTCCTCACTGAGACTTTTGTTGACTCCTTCACATCACCTCCACCCTCTTGCCTCTCTTTATTTCACGCTTTTTTTTTCACCTCTTCTTCCATGCTGCGACTTCTCTTATTCTTGCTTCACTTTCACTAGATGCACAGACTCACACATGCTGCCTGCATTCATAGAAGCTTGTCCATGCTCCGGACCGGGCTTTCCTATCT
>CABHPH010045160.1:0-16433 GCA_902168325.1 Peromyscus nudipes | reverse complement strand
GCAAATTTCATGCTGTCATTGTTTTTCTCTGCTGAGTAGTACTCCACTGTGTATATGTACCACATTTCTTAATCCATTCTTCAGTTGACGGGCACCTAGATTGTTTCCACGTTCTGGCTATTACAAATAGTGTTGCTATGAACATAGTTGAGCACGTATCTTTGTGGTATGATTGAGCATTCCTTGGGTATATGCCCAAGAGTGGTATGGCTGGATCTTGAGGTAGATTGATTCACAATTTTCTCAGAAACTGCCATGCTGATTTCCACAGTGGTTGTACAAGTTTGCATTCCCACCAACAGTGGAGGAGTGTTCCCTTTGCTCCGCATCCTCTCCAATATAAGCTGTCTTCAGTGTTTTTGATCTTAGCCATTCTGACAGGTGTAAGGTGGTATTTCAGGGTCATTTTGATTTGCATTTCTCTGATGATTAAGGATGTTGACCATTTCTTTAAATGTCTTTCAGCCATTTGTGATTCTTCTTTTGAGAATTCTCTGTTTAGCTCTTTAGCCCATTTTTAAATTGGATTGTTCAGTATTTTGTTGTCTAGTTTAGTTTTAATAACAAAAAATACACTGGTTCAGGGGTGATAGTACAACAGACAATTTTTGTTAGATTTCCTTTTTGGAGCTGGAATTTCAGTATGTGGTTCAGTGTAGTCAGAAGTTTTCCTGTCTCTCACCCAGAGTCCCACAGCCTTTTATAAAATAATCATGCAGAGGCTTAATATTAATTATAACTGCTTGGTCATTAGCTCAGACATATTACTGACTAGCTCTTGCACTTAAACTAACACATAATTCTTATATATATTTTTAGCCACATGGCTTGGTACCTTTTCTCCATTCTGCCCTGTCATCTTACTTCGTTTGTGTTTGGCTGGCGACTCCTGACTCAGCCTTCTTCTTCCCAGAATTCTCCTAGTCTGCTAGTCCTGCCTATACTTCCCTCCTGGCTACTGGCCAATCAGTGTTTTATTTATCAACCAATCAGAGCAACACATATTCACAGCATACAGAACAACATCCCACAGCAGTCCAGGCTGGCTTCAAACTCACATTCATTGTTATGGGAGCCTCCTAAGCACTAGCATAATACGTCTGTACCATCATAACCCCCTGAAATATTTCAACAAGTGTTGAGAAATAAAACATGTTTGAGTGCTGAAAGCTGGCACCAACTGAGCATGGAAAGTTTGGAAATATAGGATAAAGAAGAGGAGCCCCAAAGCCCAAATGAAAGAAACTAGCTTTAGAAGCAAGACCCTGTGGTGTCATTGAAAGCATGGCAGAAGTTGTGAGTTTATGACTTTCTTAGTGGTAAGTAGACAAGTTAATGAGCACTTCTTCTCCTGTAAGAAGCTAAAGACAAAGTTACCTAGAAATGGTGGGATTAATAGAACAATTTTGAGGCATTTAAGACAAGTTTGAAATACTGTTGTGGAAATTGGAAAGAGGTATTACTGGAGTCAAAAAGAGGGCAACATGGGGCTGGAGAGATGACTCAGTGGTTAAGAGCACTGACTGTTCTTACAGAAGACACAGGTTTGATTTCCAGTATCAATGTGGCAGCTTATAACAGTTCATGACTCCAGTTCAATGGGATCTGGTGACATCTTCCAGCCTCCATAGGCACCAAGTCATAGTGCACATATATTTATAAAAACAAATACTTTTTAAAGGAGGGTAATTATTTTTTAAAAGAATCCTAAGATCCCATTAAGGTTGGCTATGTCAAACAATCCAATCCATTTTGGAAGCAATGTAAATGTAGTGGAGCTGAGGATGTCATTCACTGATCAAGTGCTTTCCTAGTATGTCCAATAACCTGGGTTCAACCCCCGAGTACTGCTGAGAGTGAATAAGCTGAAGGTGTGATGAGCAGGGAAAAGCAGCTCTTGGGGCACCAGGTACACAGATGGTATTTTAACTCAAGGGTCAGGATGAAGACTTTCAGAAATAGCTTTGTGGGGAGAGAAGATGAGAGCTCTGATCATCCCTCCATACTCTTTATAAAATGAGGAGGCTGCAGACTTCACCTGAGAGGACTTAGGAGCATGAGTGGGAGAGAAGGAAAGAAATGAGCTGTGATTTCACCATCCTGAGCAACCACTGCCAAAACATTACAAAGATTGTGCTGCAGATGGGCAAAGAATTGGTCCAAGTGGGATGACAGCTCTGATGCAAAGGAATGCAATCATTGATCGAGGACTACAGTTGTCAGGATGGAGAGGAAGCTGGATAGAAGCCAAGAGAACATGCCGATGGTCACTGAACTACCTCTTCTCAGACTCCAGTTGCTGATCCTTTGCCATAATCACCTGACCTGCCAGTTTGGGCAGCCTTCTTCCTGCTGATCCATTCTTCTAAGTTCCAATCCATCTTGCTCTTGCTTCCTGCGGCTTCCTTCTGCTGGGAGTCGACATAGCTGAAAGGATTTTCATCTGGTGCACAACTCTTGTTTTACAGGAAGCTTCCAGGGGAAGTCTCTGGGTTTCCCATAACTTATTTCAGCTCTTGAGAGTCTCATAGCCCTAAAAATACAGACAGACAATTTGTCTCTAGTGCAGTTGGTTCTTTCACTAGGAAAGCACACTCAGTCACCCTCTCTGTCACCTCATCGTTAATGAATTTGATTTGGAGAACTCATTAAGAGCTGCACCAAGGCCTTATTTTGTGGGTGTCACACTTAGTTAAATGGATTGGTTTCTTTGCCTGAATGATGGTGTATACACTTATATGGAACTAATCAGAGCAACAAATGTTTGTGTACAAGCAACTCTAACCCCACTGGGGAAGGATGTAGTGGCCTGACACACAAGTTGGCAGCTACTCTTTTCAAGTGATACTTTGCTCTGTGAAGTCTGCATAGGAAGGAATACTCTATCTGACTCCTGACATAATTAAAAGTATGTTCTCTTCATTCATACAACTCACATGCTCCTTTATCAGATACCCAAAGTGTTGATACTTCTTTAATAAATGGATTTTTATTTGCAATCATATCCAAGCTGAGTAGTCCTCCATGTAGGCAATACCAGCACAATTGTGTGAGGGAAGGCTCTTCCCCACTTTTGGCTGACATTTGTAAGTGCTTTATGGTTTCCAGAGCCCTTTCATGTATAATATGATTTGTTACTCCTACAACCCCACAGAGTTTGTTCTCTGAGCCTTGACTTAAAGATGAATAAAGGGATTTTCAGAAAGGCCAGTTTAAGTGATAAAGTTAAGCTAAAATCACTGGTTGTCTGAAACTCGAGGGATCCCTCTGTCATAAAGTGCTAACCCTGAGCAAATGAGGTTTCCTGTGCACTTCCACTTTGTACCATAATAAAGTGCGTTCAACTTGATCTCAGGCTGTATTTCAAGGTTAACGCTTTATAAATGGAACTAAATCATTGGAGATCAGGCCAGAAGCTAGACGTTTATTTATTGATCTAGTCTGGCCTCTTGGGTTTCTTGATATTTGGTGAGATGGGGCATTTGTTGGCAAAGTATTCTGTTTCCTCTAGAATGAAGAGCACTGCTCTTGAATTTTAAACACAAGAAACGGCTCAACACCACTCCTGAGCACAAAGCCTCATGTTGGCACAGAAAAAGAGGGAGCATTTTCTGAAGAGCCCTTCTATTGACTTCCACTCAAAGCTATGCCTTAAGCATGGTTGGTATTAGGGCTGGGCATGGTGGCACACATCTTTGATCCCAGCACTCATGAGGCAGAGGCACATATATCTCTGGGAGTTTAAAGCCAGTGTGGCCTAAATAGTGAGTTCTAGGCCAGCTAGGGTTATGCAGCACGACCCTGTATTTAAAAAAAGCTATCATATGAGATCTACATGAACAGACTGGACGTGAGTGGGGGTAATGAGGGGCGAGGGGCGAGGGAAAGAGAACTTGGGGGAGCGGGAGATCCCAACTGGATCAAGTACAGAGAGGAAACACAAGGAATGTTCATGATAAATGAAGACCACATGAGAATAAGAAGGAGCAAAGTGCTGGAGAGGCCCACAGAAATCCGCAAAGATGCCCCCACAATAGACTGCTGGCAATAGTCAAGAAATAGCCCGATCTGACCTACCCTGGTGATAGGATGGCCAAACACCTTAATTGTCATACTAGAAACCCCATCCAGTGACTGAGGGAACTAGATGCAGATATCCACGGTCAGGCCCTGGGTGGAGCTCCGGGAGTCCAATTGGCGAGAAGGAGGAGGGTTTATGTGAGCTAGAGTTGTTGGGACCAGGGATGGATGGAATACAGGGACAAGTGGCCAAACGAATGGAAACACATGAACTGTGAACCAATGGCTGAGGGGCCCCCAACTAGATCAGGCCCTCTGAATGGGTGAGACAGTTGATTGGCTTGATCTGTTTAGGAGGCATCCAGGCAGTTGGACTGGGTCCTGTGCTCAGTGCATGAATTGGCTGTTTGAAACCTGGGGCTTAGTAGAGACCCTTGGCTCAGCCTGGGAGGAGGGAACTAGACCTGCCTGGGCTGAGTCCACCAGGTTGATCTCAACCCTCGGGGGAGTCTTTGCCCTGGAGGAGATGGAAATGGGGGGTGGGCCGGGGAGAGGGGGGCGGGGTGGCAGGAGGGGTAATGGGGTGATCTATGACTGATATGTAAAGTTGAATTATATTGTAAAATAGGATGAAATAAATTATAAAAAACAAAAACAAAAACAAAAAAAAGCTATCATAATACTCTATGAAAGCCTACATAATAAATACATATATCCTTCTGTTTCTAAACTACTTGTAATGAAGTATTAATGATTAAATGTGTTCATTTTCAAGGATACCCTATTTTACAGTGTGATAATGTTCTAATATTAGATGTGTATAGCAGAACAAAATTGAAATGTATCAAAATATTTTTCCATGGGTTATTTATTAATTATAAAGAGTGGTAATTCTCCTTTAGGGGCTGAGGATGTAGCTTAGTTGCTAAATGTGTCAGGAAGCCCTGGTTGGGATCCCCTGCACCACATAAATTGGGCATGGTGGTGCATGAAAGTAATCCCAACACTCAAGAGGTAGAAATTGGAGTGGACATCACCCTCAGCAGTATGATAAGTTTGAGGCCAGTCTGGGATATATGAGAGTCTGTCTCTAAAGAAATAAGTCAAAATCCTTTTTTACCATAAAGAAATCTGACAAGGGGCTGAAGCGATAGCTCATAACTTAGAGCACTTGTTGTTCATCCAGGTTCAAGTCAAAGACCCAGGTTCAACTACCAACATCTACAAGGCAGGCCACAACTGTCTGTAACTTCAAGTGCAGGGGAATTCTACACATTCTTCTGGCCTTCACCAGTCCCAGCCATTCACACATGGTTTACAGACATACATGTGGGCAAAACACCCGTACAGATAAAAATTTTTAAACTTCCAAAAGTCAAAATGGTTACTGGTTATACATTCCAGTAACAGAACACATGGCATTCTGGTGTAATGTACCTTGAAGAATATAGTGTCATGTCTGTGGGATACCTACCTTAACACTAAAACATGATCTTAAGAAATGTCAGATATTAACCCAGCACCTGGAAGGTGGTATCAGGAAGATCAGGAGTTCAAAGTCATCCTCAATACATTAGGTTTTATGGGATCCTGTCTCAAAACAAAACAAAGCAAAACAAAACAAAACAAAACAAAACAAAACAAAATCAGATTAAACCCAGGCCGAGGGACCTTCTACAACAAAGTTAATGACATCATTAATAAACAGGATGTGAAACACATAGAAAGCCAGGGGACCTGCACCAAAATGAACAGAATCTGAAGAGCCCAGATGAGCAAATACTGTGTCTTCCACCTGAATCAGAGAAAGGAAATGGTTGTAATGGAAAATTTTTTCTCATGTCATACAATACAACCCAACTGCAGTTTCCCCTCTCTCCACACCTCCCAGTCCCCCCACACCTCCCCTAAAGGATATTAATAGGAAAATTTGCAAAATTAAAAGTTGAAAAAGGGAAAAAAAGAGCAACAACTTTGCAAACAATTGAGAACATTTTGGTCTTTTTTTTTTTTTTTTAAGAAATAATGCTTCCTGATGAGATTTTTTTCCCTTCTTTTCTCTTAAATTTAATTCTTTTTGGGGGCAAGGGCAGAGGGCAGATATGAAGGGACATGGAAATAAATGGGATCCAGATGGATGACACAAAGAATAAATAAAAAGAAAGTTTAATTTTAAAAAGTAATAAGAAATTATTCAAATGTTATCTTGATTACAATCTAGAGCTGAGTAGAGACAAATGTGCAGGAATCCTTCAAGTTTGCTTCATTGTTTAAAAATGCCACCAAAATAAGACATTCTGCCTGTGGCAAGTGAAATGAGTTCATTACAAGCCTTGGTTCAGTACAGGTACTGTCTAACCTCAAAGATCAACTCTTTACTTATGAAGAATTTTAATATTTGCGTAAAGTTTCTTGGTTTTGATCTGTTTTAATCTTTGAAAGGCATCTTCTCCTTTATATCTTATCCTTTCAAAGGATGTTTATTTGTTTATTGATTTGGCAGTACTGTTGTGTATAAGAGTCTCTGGCAGTCACCCAGTAACCATTGACAGAGTAAAATGGAGCATCACAGTAACTAATAGGATTCTCTGTTTTCATACATCATCAGTTATTACTCCACTGGAGAAGAGCTGAGCTTGACTAAGTACCTTTGTTAGAATCCATTTTTCTTTCCATAGGGTTGTATAAATATTTAGTGAGCAGCTATGAGATTATGGCCCTCTACTGACCACTGAAACTCTACTTAAAATATACATACCTTCATCTCACACAGACGAGGCACTCACTCATGGAATTTTCAGGTAACTTTCCAATGATCTCAGCTCATCCATATATATTTAATTTTTATATTACCTACTTTTTTTTACGATGAGTTTTCTACCTGTGTTTTTTCATGAGCATTATAATTGTAAATTTCTTTCCCTATTTGTACGTACTTGCTCATTTGTTTAGGTAGTTCTGGGGCTATTTAATGACTGTATACAGCTGTGCAGCCATCACTACAACTAAGACACACAACAAGGTCTGTGGAAATGGCTCAGCGGGTAGAATGCCTGCCATCCAAGTGTGAGGACCCAAGCCAAAACTTCTGCACCTCTACAAAAGCATCGGATAACTCCAGTCCTGGAAGGGAGAGATGCAAGTTTCCTTAAGGCTTTCTGGCCAACTAGTTCAACTAATTAATGAGCTCCAGGTTCAGGAGATCTCATTTCCAGTTCTATTCCCTTGTTAAATTTCTGCATGGCTTCCTACTGGCCCTGGAAGCTCAAGCGAACAGGACTGTGGATCCACAGTATGCTTCCAACTGAATTTGCTACTTCTCCTCACAGTACTTCTGGGTGTGGTTTCTCCAGCTTTACCTCATATCAAGTCCACCCTCTTGAGCAGGGTATTAATTATGTATTCCTGATGCTGTGACAAAATACCCAAGGAAATCAATTTAAGGAAGGAAGGGTTTATTCTGGCCCAAGGTTTAAGAAGGAATCCTGTCCATCATGGCAGGGAAGGCAGCAGGAGTTGGAAGCAGCAGGTTCCATTGCACTGTCAGTCAGGGAGCAGAGAGCACTGAACCCTGGTGCTCAGCTGTCTCCCTGCTTTCCTCTTTCTAATTCAGCCACCCAGGACCCCAGTCCACAACACAGTGCTCCCCACCTTCCCACATGGGTCTTCCCTCCTCAGTCAAGAAATGCCATCACTCATTGAAGTTAGCACGGGGATGTGCAGCTCCACATAAGTAGGTAGGCCATGGGCAAGTAGGATTTTGCCAGAAGTTCTTGTAGCTTTTCAAGCTCTGGTCTGTTTGCTCACATTTGTTCTCTTTCTAGAGCTTTGACATGGTTGTTTGTGAGCAGTTTATCTACATTTATATGTGCTTGTTGTACGTTTGAGAGGAGTTTGCCAAAAGTTTCATTTTCATTCTCTCTCTCTCTCTCTCTCTCTCTCTCTCTCTCTCTCTCTCTTTCTGACACACACAAGTGACAGGCATCACACATGAAACACTTTATGGTAGTGCATAATCATAATCTGCTTATATTAAAAAAATTCAGACCCTGAGGACATCACAGATATATTCTAATCTAGGTATCCCCATACACTGGGCTGTGAGTGGCTTGCACTTTTTACACTGGCTAAGTTGTGTTCTTTGATCTGCACTCCAATTTTAAAAAAGCAAAAACTTAGCATTCATCTTCACAAACCCATATCTATTTCATTTATAAGGTTATATTTTACCCAACACCATAATTTTTTCTCGACATTTAATATTAAAATGTCCTATCTCATCTGGGAGATGCCACTAATGACTAGTAACAGAGAAATACACCTACCACATTCATATTTTGCAAAAAACATGCCCCTCTATGTTACTCTGTAGCTTTTCTGAAAAATTACTGTAGTTCCCAAGAAATAAAATAAATGTTTTCTCCCTTTCATTCTCTTAGACAGTTTTTTAAAAGAGAAGATAACATTTTATGATAATTGAATATAGTTTGTTCTTCATGAGAAAAGCTTTTTCTGTAAAACTGACAAGAAAAAAATGAATTGCTGCTTCCCTTCTGTGTAATTTAGCTATTTGAGTTAGGGGTTTTTTTTCCCAATTTTCTGAATGATCAAACCTTGTTTGGGCTTATTGGAAAAGGCACACTTGGGATATTTTATTTTCTTTTTGTGTGAGTCCTGGAGATCAAAGTCAGGGCCTCATGCATGCTAAGTTAAATACTCTACCGCTGAAGGACATATCAGCCTAGCTCTTAAATCTTCCTTTTAAAATTAATTTAGTGGGGGCTGGAGAGATGGCCCAGTGGTAAAGAACACTAGTTGCTCTTCTAGAAAACACATGTTTGAGTGCCAGCACCCATATGGAGCTCACCAATGTCTGTGGCTCTAGTTCAGGGGATCCAACACCCTCTTCTGGCCTCTGTGGGCACTAGGCATGCACATACCACACAAGCAAAACACCTAAACACACAATTTTTTTTTAAAGGTTAAAAAAATGAATTACTTTAGGAGTGGTCAGAGTGGTGGTTCACATGTGTAATTCTAGCCCTTGGAAGGTGTAGGCAAGAGGATCAGGAGTTCTAATTCATCCACAGCTAAATAGAAAGTTCAAGGCCAGTCTCCATTACATAAAACTGTCTTCAAAATTAAAAATAAAATGAATTTAGATGGTCTCCATTACATAAAACTGTCTCCAAAATTAAAAATAAAATGAATTTAACAATGGTTAGATGCTTTTATAATGAGTAATCAGATTCACAATCATATAATTTTTGTGCTTTTATTACAGCACTTGAATTCTAAAGATCTTGGCCTTCAGATGCATATACAAAAGATTTATATATCATATTCTTTGTCTTGTATTAGTTAGATGATAAGAAGCTGGCTCATTTTTAAATACTTGGTTGTGTTTGTATCCTGAAAATATGTGAATTTTAATAATCAGAAAATGAGTGATCTGGATTGTTCCAGATATGAGAATTAGGAAGGCACATGTAGAAATTTCAAATGAGAGAGAAAACCGGTTTGCAGCATACTATGGCATGTGTCAATGATAAAATGAGTCCAGGTGACAGATACATTTAAGTTGGACAGTTCAGAGGAGGCTTGTGTGAGGAAGTGGTCAAGTTGATCTAGATTTTTTAAAAAAATTATGTGGGAATGTGTATGTTGTATGTATGTGTAGTGTATATATGTATTCTCATGTATATGAATGTAGGCATGCATGTACCATAGCACCCGTGGGAAGGTCTGAGGATAACTATGGGTATCAGTCCAAAACTATCCACGCTTTTTTGAGACAGGGTCTCTTCATCATATGCCAGATGAACTGGCCTGGGAACTTTGGGGGATTCTCTTGTCTCCATCTCACATGCCATAGACTGCTGGGATTGCAGATATATGATACTTACACCTGACTTTTTGTTGGATCTAGGGATCTGAACTCAGATCCTATACTTGTGTGGCAAGTGCTCTTTATCCACATAGCTACCTCTCCAGCTCACAGTTGGATTTTGATGAATGACTAGGACTTTGCATGCCACTCTCTGAAGATTAGACTGTTATCAAGTCACTTAATCATTTCTAATCCCAACTATACAAATCCTGTTATTAAATTCTGTCCTCCCAGATCAGTGCTGACTTAATTATTTTATTAGAGTAATACATAGAAAATTGTGATTCCATGTATTATTTGCCCTCTGATTTACCTTCTCTTAGTGAGTTTGCTGAGAAAATTGCTATGGAAGCAGAAATATTCATTTAAAATTAAAAATATTAATTCTGCTCCATTTTATTTTATTTTATTTTATTTTGTTTTATTTTATTTTTGAGACAGGGTTTCTCTGTGTAGCCTTGGTGCCTTTCCTGGAACTCACTCTGTAGCCCAGGCTGGCCTCGAACTCACAGAGATCCACCTGCCTCTGCCTCCCAAGTGCTGGGATTAAAGGTGGGCGCCACCACCGCTCAGCCTCTATTTTATTAATAATAGAAAATATAAACATTATATCCTATATGTTAGAAAAAGTTTCAAACTGAAGACTGGCAAACATTTGACTGTAGACCAAGTCTACTTCCTGCCTGATTTTGAATGGCTTATAAGCCTAGAATTTTATTTTATTGAGACGGGGTTTCTCTATGTAGCTATGGCTGTCCTGGAATTCACTATGTAGACCAGGCTGGCCTCAAAATCCAACATCTACCTTCCTCTGCCTCCTGAGTACTGGGATTAAAGGCATGTGCCACCACTGCTCATCAAGTCTAGGATATTTTTAAATGCATTTTTTAAGTGTGAAAAGAGATAAAAATTAGGCTAGAGAATGTATCTCAATGGAACATCACTTGCCATGCAAGCATGACATTCTAAGCTGTTATTACCACCACAAAAGTACAGCAAGAATATGTATTGACATTTTTGAATCATAAAAGACAAATGTCTCCTGAAAAAACAGGCTCATTAAAATGTATGTATGTATGGATGTATGAGTGTGTAAAATATAGCCTTATCAAATAATGAAATTTCATTGTGTTAACTTTTCCCCTCACATGTTTTTGAATTCTGCTTCTTCCCTCTATTAGTTCTTTCTCACTTCTTTAGGTTGATTTTCAGATCATAACTAGAGTGCCTCGATCTTTAAGTTTTAAGTTTCTTCTTTTTATAATCCTAAAAATATACAATCATAAATTTGCTTCTCCCCAAACCTTAGTTATGTCCCATGAATTTTGAAGTATAGTGTTGATAAATATATATATAATAAATATATATATTTTGAAGTATGGTGTTGATAAATATATATAATAAATATATATATATAATAAATAAACTAAGGTTTGGGGAGAAGCAAATTTATGATTGTATATTTTTAGGATTATAAAAAGAAGAAACTTAAATTATATATATATATAAATTATATATATATATAATCTGTTATAATTCCTTTTTTGATCTATGGATTAAATATAAATATACATTTTAACTTCTACATATGCAGAGAATTTAGGTGTTTGTTGCTGATTTCTAATTTTATTGCATCATGTTTAAAATATATAATCCAAAAATGTTTATTTATTCATGTATGCATATTTATGAGTATATACATGCCCATTCATAAATATATATATATACAGATATATCACACATTGGAGAAGCATAAGCAAGAAGACACACTAGATATTATTTAATAGTAAATCAGTTTTATAATGATACAAACAGTATTTAAAAAATTAAATATCTATATTTTAAAGACTATACAGTAAGAAGCATGGCATGGAAGCACATACCTATAATCCCAGCAATCAGGAGGCAGAAGAATGAAGATTGAGCTTGTGGTCTTCCTAGACTTACATAGCAAGTCCCTCTCTCAAAAACAAACAAAAGCTGGGAAACATTTTTACAATGGAGGGTGTTTGGCCTCTGTTTGAAAACACATTAGGTGGTCTAAAAATTGAACAACTAAGAGAGGATAATTAATGTCAATGGGATAGATGTAGCATGAGTCTTAAAAGGTCTTATTAATTAAATCAAACCTGAGCTGGGTATTGGGGTGAACACTGGATGGTCAGAGAGACAGAATAAGCCACAGCTACCTCACCTCGCCGGATCCTCAGCTGGTCTGGTTTCCTCAGACTGGCGGCCTCTGAGTCCTCATCCAGAATGGGTCTCAGCTGAACTGTGCTGCTAGAAGCCTAAAAGCTTAACCAGGCCAAGTGCTTCTCCAGGTCAAATGCCTCTAGTTTCTGGTCCTCATGCCTTATATACCTTTCTGCTTTCTACCACCACTCCCTGGGATTAAAGGCGTGTGTCACCATGCCTGGCCATTTCCAATGTGGCCTTGAACTCACAGAGATCCAGAGGGATTTCTGTCTCTGGAATGCTAGGATTAAAGGTGTGTGCTACCACTGCCTAACCTCTGTTTAATATTGTGGCTGTTCCGTCTCTGACCCCAGATAAGTTTATTAAGGTACACAATATTTTGGAGAACACAATACCACCACAGATAGATGTAATGTCAATTATAAATATTGTTTGTTTGATAATTTCTGTTTTATCATTAAAAAACTTGGTTAAAATGAGTACCAAGATTAAAAAAATAGAAAAACTTATTAAACAAATCATAGAGAAATTCAGACCCAGACAGAAAAATTTAAAGGTGAACCAATCTCAGCACTGCATTATATGGTTACAGACAAACAGCCTAAAGCTTTCAAATAGTCAACCTTAATCTATCCAGTAACCATACTGCCAAATACTCAAGGCTATGTATGAGGTGATTGGACTCCTGTGCAAATGTTGGATTTGAGGAGATTCAAAGAAGCTATACTCTCATATGGTATGCATTCTCCATTTGTGAAGCAAATGTTAAACTCATGGTCAACTTGTAATAGAATTATCCTTCAAGACTGGAAATATTTGGTTATAGCTGTCGTAGAAGTTGGTCCACAGTTACAATGAAGGACCTGGTGGAAAGATGAGGCTAAGACAATTGAACAATGATGTAGGGCTAGAGGTACGGAAATTTCTCAAGATCAACTTCTTGGAGAAGGTGGTTATGCTGATATAAAAAGACAATCTGTATATGATGACCACACCCTAATTTTGTGCCAAATGGCAGGCTTGAATGCTTGGGACAGAATTGAAGAAGTAGGAAATAGAATTGAATCATTTACAAAAGTTATACAGGGCCCAAAAGAAACTTTCACTGATTTCTTAAAAAGGCTGTCTTCAGTATTAAATAGAATGATACAAATTCAGAAGCTAGACATATAATAATTGAAGCTCTGGCTCTTGAAAATGCTAATGCATAATGCAGAAGGGTAATTAGGCCATTAAAGGCAAGATCAACCCCCTTGGAGGAATGGATCCCAGATACAATTAATATTGAATTTCATGACCATGATGATACTTGGGTAGGAGAGGTGATTTCCAGAGGTTTGAAGAAAAATAGTAATGTCGGATGTTTCAAATGGGGTAAACAAGGTCACCTAAAATGAGACTGTAAATGGGACATTCCTAGAAACAATGTCTTTTCAAGGAATAACCCCAACAGAACACCACTCCCTTATGGATTATGTAGAAGATATGGTAAACGTAAACATTGGACTAACAAATGCAGATAAACAAGGTCAGACAAGGTAATCCTTTGCCTTTGCCATCAGGAAACTCCCTGAGGGGCCTCTTGCAGGCCTGCATGACAAATTCTGTTCAGTCCTTTCCTGCCATCATGGAAGAAACCCCTTCCCAGAGCAATTAAAGAATCTAATGCTTATTGTAAAAAACCATACTGCTCTGGATGATAGAACAGTTTTAAAAAAATAAAACAAAATTTCAGGAAAATCCATAAATCAAAATTGATAAAGATTAGATTGGGAAACTCCCCAAAGTTAAGGTTGGGGAAGGGTTTAGTTTTTGTCTTTCAGGAAAATAAAAACAACCATCTTGAAGAATTTAAAGACCTTTGAACAAATAAGCATCCAAAGAAGAGAGAACGACGTGGGAAAAATTACCAAGAAGAGGAATAGTCTGACCCAATGCAATCTTTTAAGTCTCCAAAAAGATGATGGAACCCCACAATGACAATTCTATCAGTACAATGATAATACCACCAATCTGACAAACACCACCCAAAGATTGACTTTGGACTATGAACTGCTCAGGATGATTTCAAGATAGCTAGCTGAGGTGATCCAGCCTCACAGACTACTCAAGCAAGGACTTGAGACAAGCCCTGCACTTTCCCATTATGGAGAGACTGGACAAATGATACAGCTACCTCTCCCAGGACATAACAATTAACCCAAATTTTTTCTTTTCAGGATCCCCTAAAGATGACTTTGCCCCCAGACAGTAATTTTAAGAAAACAATGCCTACATTCCCAAGAGGTGGGGTGGATGGTTTTTGGTCATTCAATGGGTTATGGATAATTGTCAGTGTTTAGGATGGTTGGTTACAAGTTGTTAAATGATAATGGTCAGGAAAAAAAGCTAAACAAGGAGATTAAATTGGTTCTTATTTGAAAAAAAGAAATGAAATAGAAAAAAGAGGATATAGTTATAAAATAAAAAGTAGATTATTGAATCTACTCTGAAAAGAAAAAAGAAGATATAGATATGATAAGATAAAAGGTAGATTATTGAATCTACTCTGAAAAAAAGATATAGAAATGATGGATAAATGGTAGATTATGAATCTACTCTGAAAAGAAAAAAGAGAAGACATAGATATGTTAAGATAAAAAAGTAGATTATTGAACCTACTTTTAAAAGGCAAATAATACTTTTAATTATTTTACATTGGATTGGATTTTTATATATTTTATACAAATTATGTATATTGATACAAATTTTAGATTGATTTGTTAGAAAATACTGTACATATATTTCTAATCTTGTTCAAGGTATTGTACCTATATACTTCATTTAACAATGTAATGAAAATTGCTAGTCCTTGAAAGTTATTATTACCCACTAATTAGGATATAAAGAAATGCAAGTTAATAGTCATTACAATCAAACTTGTAGTCATATTAGGTATGTTTTCAAGGTTAAACAGAAATATATTTTAGATGGACAGGTCATCTTTAAAACCTTCAGAGATCTACAGAATATGGCATTTAAGATGTTTTAATAACATATATTCTTTTTTATGACAATGAGACATATCTGCTCCTGGCAGCACCAATCTACTTCAGAGAAGATGATGGGCATCAAAGAAACTCCATATGGAGTTTACTTAGTTTGTGGCAAGTTATCCACTGGGTAAGAAAATGTCCTTGCCTTGACTGCTGACAGTACGCTGTCTAAAATGGACAAGCAGGACACAAAAGAAAGGACTGCTAAAGGTAGGAAGGACCTTTAGAAAATCCTGCTTCACAGATGAGTCTGTCAGATATACTAGGCCTATAGACCAAAGATGGATGCCCCAACATTGCAGAAAAATTTGGGTGACTGTCCAGGCAACCAGCTGTTTCTGTCATTCCTCACATTTTTTAGAAGTTGCTTGTTTGCACTTCCTGCTTTCTTAGTTAATATTATTTCCTTCTTGGGTCTTTGAGGGAGTTGAAAATTAGATAGCTATATTTATATTTTTCTTTGTTACTCATTGAAGAGGTATAAAGTGTGTAATATTGAAAAACATCAAAAGATATTTTTGGTTGGTAATACAAGTTAGGATAAAACATGAATTAGGTACAACATTTTGGACTCACCAAAATAGGATAAATAATGGAATATTTTCTCTGAATCAGTCAAATGTTAATGGACAGGACATTGTTAATGTAATTCTTTGGTATATATTGTATATACTTATTGTGCTTATTGTATATAGTTTTTCATATATTAGTTATAATCTTTCATTATTTTAGACAAAAAAGGGGAAATGTAGTGATATATTGTGTACCCTAATAAAATTGCCTGGGGATTGGAGGACAGAGCCAGCCACTAAATTAGACATAGAGGTCAGGCAGTGATGGCACACACCTTTAATCCTATGACTCGGGAGGCAGAGGTCCATTGGGATCTCTGCGAGTTCAAGGCCACCCAGGGCTACATGAGAGAAACAGAAGTAGGAAGTAGTGGCACACACCTTTAATCCCAGCACTTGAGATCTCATGCTTTTGCTTGGGAAGCACACATGCTTTTAATCACAGGAAGTGATGTCTGGGCATAGACAGGTGTATAAGTCATGAGGAAACAGGAACTCACTCTCTTGAGGCTGAGGATTTCAGAGAGGTAAGAATGTGGCTGGCTTGTTCTATTTCTATGATCTTCCAGCTTTTACCCCAATATCTGGCTCCAGGTTTTTTTTATTAATAAGACCATTTAGCAATTTGTGTTATACCTCAGAGTCATCCTTGGTTGCATACCATGTTCAAAGCCAGGCCAGTATGGGACGCATAAGACTATGCTTCAAACAAAAAAAAAA
>CABHPH010045153.1:2168-28880 GCA_902168325.1 Peromyscus nudipes | reverse complement strand
CCCCCCCCCCCCCCCCCACCCGCCAAGACCCTGGGAACATCACAAAGAGGTAGCAGTAGCAGAGAGACAGTCAAATCTAGAGAACGGAGAGTCCTGTGAAGTGCTGTCCTCTGCATACCTTGACTATTTCACTAAAGCACAGACAGCAGCTGTGAGTGTCAGAACAAGACTCCACAGGAAACCAGAAAAGGCAGGGGAGTCCTAAGTGGGAAGAAGGGCCTAGAAGGAGTGTGAGGCATATATGGACATGTACATGTGGGTGCCCATGCCTATAATAAGCTCAGGAGAGCTTTGATTGGTCACTTTAATCATTTTCTGCCTTTCTTCCTGGTAGCTTCTGTCGGTAAAACTGGAGCTTGTGGTTTTGGATCATGCTGGAAGCCAGCAAGCCCCTGTGATGATAATCTTGTCTCCCTCTTTCTCCAGTTGTGGAAGTGTATGTAGATATGCACAAGACCATGCTTGGTTTCTACATGGGTATTGGGATTCAAGCTCTGGTCTTCATGTTTATGCAGCAAAAGCTCTTAACTGCTGAGCCAGCCCTTAAGTATATATATATATAGTTGTTGGTGCATATTCATTTTGAAGAAATATTTAATTATATATATGCCATACCACCCTTACATTCCATTTATTGCCCAGAATGTGGAGATCATGTTTCTTGTGTCTGATTTGCTTCACACACGTGACTCATTGCAAGCACATGAATTTACTTAAAGTATTTCTCAGTGCCATGACCACATTTTCATTCCATCAAAGATAAATGACATTAGAGGTACTAATTGTATTACTTATTGATTTGGACACATAGGCAATTACTATGTTCCATGCAATGATGCTACTTTTACTTATAAGAAAGACCTTACTTTTAAAAGTGTATCTTTAAAGATTTTGATTTTACTATACACTTTGATTGTTGTTTAAAACAATCAAAACTATTAAAGTGATCCTTCCATGGTTTATGAAAAATGTTTCAATCATCTCCAATCATCTCCTTATAAACGTCAAACTCTTCAGTGTGTTAGTTTTCCATTGCTATGATATAACACCAGAGAAAATCAAGTTAAAAAGAGCAATGATTTAGTGTAGCCCTCTTTCCTTCTTTCTTTCTTTCTTTCTTTCTTTCTTTCTTTCTTTCTTTCTTTCTTTCTTTCTTTCTTTCTTTCTTTCTTTTCTTTATTTTTCAAGACAGTGTTTCTCTGTGGTGCCTGTCCTGGATTGTGCTCTGTAGACCAGGCTGGCTTCGAACTCACAGAGATCCACCTGACTCTGACTCCCAAGTGCTGGGATTAAAGGCATGTGCCACCACTGCCCAGCTGTGTAGCCCTATTTCTTTGAGCCTATGACAAAGGAGGAAATTATGTTGGGGGGCAGATGGTACAGTTGCTGTTCACATCATGGTGGCCAAGACTCAAAAAGCAATAGAGAGAGGGAGTGGCCAGATGTGTCCATCAAAGGAATCTCTCAGTGATCTACTTCTCTCAACTAGGGCTCCTCACCCTGAACGTTTCAACTATCTTTGACTAATGCTACCAACTAGGGACAGAGTGTTTAGTACATAATCTTGGGGAGACGTTGTATATTCAAACCATAATATTCATAAAGAGGTGAGTGCTGTTGGGCTGGTGAAATGGCCCAGTGGGTAAGAGTGCTTGCTACACAAGCGTGAGGACCTCAGTTCAAATCCCCAGCACATGTACAAAGCCAGGTGAAGCTGTACACGCCTATAACCCCAGCTTTGTGGGAGACAAAAGAGGACAGGGGGTTTACTAAGGCTTTCTGTCCACCAGTCTGCCTTTAGGTTCAGTGAGAAATCCTCTTCCAAGGGAATAAAGGAGAGATGGGCAGGGAGAAATAGCAGGGGAGAGAAGAAGAGAGGAGAGGAGAGGAGAGGAGAGGGGAGGGGAGGGGAGGAGAGGAGAGGAGAAGGGAGGGGAGGGGAGGGGAGGGGAGGGGAGGAGAGGGGAGGAGGCGGGGACAGAGAACAGGTTAGCCAATACCCTTTTTTAGCCTCTGCAAGCAAACAGTAGCACCTACACCATACACCTATATAAATCCATATACCTATACTCCCACATAAATCCACACAAAATAAAAAAGAAAGGAGATGAATATTGTCAAAGTACTTCTAGGTTTGTGATTTTTTTTCCCAGATGAATGTGATGAAACATATATTATACTTAGTTGTGTTGTTATCTAGAATTGCTTAGAAGCCACTGGAAATAGCACAAAAGCTTTTCTGCAGGCATGCCACATTTTACTCATAACTCTCAGCTCAAATACAAAGCCAGAGCTCTTGACAAGAGAGGGGAAAGCAGAGAGGAAAGGGAGCAAGGAGAGAAGGCAGGAAGGAGAAAACGTCTACGAGAAACCCAGTGTCACTCTATTAAAACGGGACTGTGGATTTTGGTCACAGTCGGCTTCATAAGAGCATGATTTTCTAGTTTTGTGGGCAGTGTAATCTATGAATCATCGAAATGACTGTATGCTACAGACTACAGGGCAATGGTAAGCTGTGTTTCTGGTTTTCAGACTCCCTGGTTTGGCAGTTTGCCAATATTTTTTCCAGGACAGGAGACAGGAAGAAACAAAATTCCTTCAGAAATTTTATTTTATTTTTTTTAAAAATGTAATCCATGGAGATAAAAAAACATTGGATTTACTATTCAAAGTACTTGAGAAATAAAACTGCCAACTGTTTTGATTTTTTTCTTTGTTATGTGAAGTTTATTATTGGGAAGAACAAATAATACTGTATGTACGTCTGCTTTTCTGTTGAGCCCGACATCTGTACACGTACTTCACAAAATTTATGCATTTCACCAGACTAAATGATTATAACTAAATATTTGCCTGTAGGTCTTTGCAGACTTGGAAAACATATAAGGCAAACCTATTTACATGATTGATTTGTAGGCAGTACAGTATTCTCATGCTTCCTGATGTAATGAGATAAACGATCTGTATTCTTTGAGTATCTCATAGTCTGACTCAGACTCATGTGTGGACAGTGGACCTGTAAATAGAACTAAGGTGGCTCAGGGAAATGGCTGGATAAGTAACTCTTTGGCAACTCCATACGAAAATTAGCTTTATAGGATTTCAAAAAGAATATTTGAAAGAACTCCATTTTTATTTTGACTATAATTTTTTTGTTAAAATAGAATATAAAGCTAAACTTCAAAATCAGGACATCCTTTAGTAAGAGATAAATATTGCTCTTCAAGGTCATTATTTAATTACAAAATATTGCTTATGTATAAGTTTCCTACATGTAGATCTTGCCAGACTAATAAAGCATATTTGAAAATTATTTTTCAATAGGATGTTGTATTTCCAGGACAGACTCGAAATAGCATGTTTATATCAAAAATTCACCCTAGAAAATCGGTCTAATAACTGATGATGTTGAACAGCTTTCTTCTGAGAGCTCTGACAAAAATCTTCAAATAAAATTTATTCAGTTATTCATTATGCTAGAAATGCTGCACACTATATAAGATATTGAAAAACACATTCTTTCTGATGTGGTTAAGCAATATTAGAAATGTATATCGCCATTAGTTACAAACTGTGTGATGTTAGACAATTGGTTTTTCTATTTTGATCCATAGTCTATTTATAAATGAATAAGGAACTAATCAAATCTCTAAAGTTTTTGAAGACCAAATTAATAAATGTCATTTCCCTAGTAACATACTTAAAAATAAGTATGTGCTAAGCTTATGGTTATTTCTCTATATTAAGGTAATAAATTAAAGATCACAATATGGGTTAATAGTAGATCAGTAAAAACAAATATTTGATCAGATACAAATTTAATATTGAAATTCATGTAGTGACTCAAATGTGTTTGAATGTATTTTACATTACTATAAACCTTTTGACAATATTGGGACAACTTAATGTATCAAAAATACACACAATATTTAAAGATATCTTAGTGAATATGTATAAACTAATTTGGCTTAAAAATAAAATATTGGCTCTAGTTTGAAACAACTATAGTTTGTTTCTATCATAAACAGAGTTTCTTAAGTGTCCGTGGAGAAGCATTACATGTTTTTGTTTCTAGCTATTTAACTTCAGAGATTTATATTTTTTTTAAATGGGGAAAATTGATCAGAAATTTTATTCCCAGGGTAGTAAGTTCAGAATTCTTAAAAAACTTTTGGTTTGATTTCAAAATCAGACAAATTGCAGGAGGTTTAGTACCCCGGTTTCTCATAGAACTCTGCTCTCACCAATACTTGATGGCATTTTTGTTCTACTTTCTCATTTGCTCTTTTCATAAACATGATTGTACTTTTTAAAAGTAGTTGCTGACTTCAAACCCACTTATTAGTGTGTATTTCCAAAGAACAAAGGTAGTCTCTTGAACAACCCATGCAAAAACTAAGATCAACATACCATCCTTACATTGCTTCATCCAGGATCCATATTAAAATTTTATCAATTATCCAGATAATGGCATACATACTTGAGGTTTTGTTTTCCTGACCTAAAATTAAATTCGGTAGTAGGAATCACGTTTAGCTGTCATGGCCCACGAGTGTCTTTTTGTTTGGAATCACTCTTCCCCTAGATGTGACAGTTTTGAGCAATACTGGATTTTTGCCAGAGTGTTCTTCTATTTGTTTCTTCTTATTAAATTCAAGTCAGGCAATTAAGATCAGAAGCAGATGTGAGACTGTATTCACAGCACATCACAGCTGTAACACACATGAAGAGATATACATGAAGTTGCTTTATCCCACTGCTAATTTTAGCTGTAGTCGTTTTGCTAAAATGGTTCTGTTTCCTTTATAATAACATTTCATTTTCTCCTTAGTAGTTAATAAGGACTCCATGGAGAGGTATTTTGGAGCCATGTAAGTATTTTTCTTCTTTGATGGTTTACCTACTCATTTAAGTATATATTGATTATTTATGTTCAGTTAAGTTTTTTTTATAATCATTGAAAAATTATGATTTTTTTTTACTTTTTTAAAATTTTCATTTATTTATTTATCCTCTTATGAAAACAGATTCTTTTCTCACATATCATATCCTGATTATGGTTTTCCCTTCCTCTACCCTTCCAAGTTCCTCCCCACCTCCCCTCCCATCCAGATCCCTTTCTGTCTCTCATTAGGTTAAATAAAAACAGACTTCTAAGAGATAATAATAAATCATAACAAAATAAAACATAATAAGAAAGACCCAAACCTATCACATTGGAGTTGGACAAGACAAACAAACAGAAGGAAAAGAGCCCAAGAGAAGGCACAAGAATCAGAGACCCACTCGTTCACACACTCAGGAGTCCCATAAAAACAGTGGAAGCCATAGAATGTACGCAGAGGACCCGGTGCAGACCTGTGCAGGCCCTGTCCATGTCGATTCAGTCTCTGAGTTCCTATGAGCTGTGCTCATGTTGGTTTAGAGGGCCTTGAGTCTTCCTTTTCTTGGTGTCCTCCATGCCCCCTGGCTCTTATATTCTTTTTGCCTTCTGGTCTACAGGGTCCCCTGGGCCATTCTAGTCACATTTATTAGTTGACATTCTACTAAAAAGAATAATATATTTCCCCTCATATTTTATTTATTTAGATGTACATGGATTAATGGATTCTTGTTTTTTGTTTGTTCGTTTGTTTTGTTTTTTGAGACAGGGTTTCTTTGTGTAGTTTTGGTGCCTGTCCTGGATCTCGCTCTGTAGACCAGGCTGGCCTCGAAGTCACAGAGATCCGCCTGGCTCTGCCTCCTGAATGCTGGGATTAAAGGCGTGCGCCACCACGGCCTGGCTGGGTGAATGGATTCTTATTTCTGTCATTAATTACTAGGACTATTCGTGCTTTCTTTTTCTGGGGTCGTATTAGCCCAGTTCTCCTTTATCCTTTCTTCTGCATCAGAAAATCCCAACTTCCTTGTTGACTATGAATGGTTGTGGAGTAATTTAAAAGCTTAGTCATGTTGAGTTAATTCTTATTTTTCCACTTATAAGTAATTTAAAATTACAATGGTTTCTTTTTTGTAGTTATATAAGATGTGCGAGTTTCATGGAGTTTTAGTTGCTCTTTTTATCCTTTGGAGCAGATCATTGGAAAGATTTCGATTCAGGCAGATGTTAATACCACAACTGCTCAAGTTTCTTGGAAGCCAAGACTTAGTTGGCTTCAGATTCCATTTAATGAAGTAGAATTGTTTTTTTGTAAAATGTTTGGAAAGATGTTTTACAGCAGAATGTGAAAATTTAAGTGTGCTGATTTTAAGAGAAAGAACAAGGAAAGCTAATATACTGCACTGTGAAAGGAATGAATACATTTTAGGAATATCCCACTAAAATGACGGAAACCAGAGGGAAAAAGAAACAGATGTCGCTGAATAACATGGTAGATTTTGAAGAAAAGGAGACAGTGAGACATTATTGAAGGAGGGTTAAAGAAAACAAAAAAATTATTTTATGTAATATTAAATTTGATATATTTAAAGATCTTATGAATTTATCTGTCGTTCTGAATAATAACTAACATATTACATATACAAGTAGTATGGGAGAACAGCTTGTGGGGTACATAGAGGAAATATGTAAAGGGCAGTGGATTCAGATCACTAATATCAATTGTCTAGTAGTGGCAAACACACAGGACCAGCATAACTATGAAGATGAACTGCAGGGATGCTCAGGAATCTTGGTGAGGACACTGGATTTACCACAGAACATGGGATGACAGCATTTGTTCTTGTGTCAGGAGTTCAGAGCAAGCCAGCCTGCATTTCATGACTCATATGTGACTAGGAGATCACCACTGAAGCAGATTAAGGTAAGCCGTGTGACCTGGCTATGGGGGTCAGTGAATTAGTAAAGGAAATGGCATGCTGTTGACCCATAGGGAGGTGTCCATCAGGAGCAGTTATACAAGGTATATAACTGGACCAACCACATTGTGAGACTGGGAGGTGAACTCAGAGAACTGAGAACTGTGTCAGAAGTGACTGTGTTCTGCTTCTGGTATTAGAAAGTCTAATTTATCATCCGAATGGGCACCACGGCTACATACAAAGATACCAATCCACTACAGAACTATTTATGGGTCAGTTTGTAAGAACAGTTCTGTTGCTAAGATTCATCAAAAAGGTTTACTACTCACTCATGCCTTTATTTTGATTTATTGTACTTGCTTTGAAAGCTCAATTGTGAAGTAAGTATGAGAATCCTATTGTTCTGCCAAGGTCTTAGGATGGAGTAAGAATTACACACATGCTGTGAGATGAAATCATTTGGGACAGGCATACTGATGGAGAGAAGTTATATGGGAAGAAGAACATGAGGAAATACTTGAGCATGTGACGCATATCGGGCCTTTTATGCTTGGTGTGCCGATGAGTCTCTTCTAATGATGCCAAAGATGATTGCTCTCCATAGACTAGGAAAGATGGGAACTGACAAGACAATATCTGGTCCAGGAAGCTTTTTTCATTAGTAATACCTACCATGGAGGCCAGATATTTCATATTCAAGAGTAGAAGAATGAAATTATGACCAGTTGGTTCTATGTTCATCTTTTGTCTTTAGTATCAATAATTTGTTCTTTTTTCCCCCCTCCTCCTCTTCTTTCTCCCCCTTTTTCTTCTTCCTACAAACTCTGTATCTTTTTTTTTTTTGGTTTTTTGAGACAGGGTTTCTCTGTGTAGCTTTGTGCCTTTCCTGGAACTCACTTGGTAGCCCAGGCTGGCCTCGAACTCACAGAGATCCGCCTGGCTCTGCCTCCCGAGTGCTGGGATTAAAGGCATGTGCCACCACCGCCCGACCAAACTCTGTATATTTTGAGACAAGGTCTCACTATGTAGACTTGGATTCTCCCCTATTTTCCATAGATTTGGCTAACCTAGAACTTAGAGAGAGCCTCCTAGTGCTGGGGTTACAAGCATGAACCACCCATCTGATATGGAAAAGTGGTGGTTTGAACAAAAATGTCCCCCATAGGCCCATAGAAAGTGGTACTAGTAGGACATGTGGCCTTGTTGGAATAGATGTGGCCTTGCTAGAGGAAGTGTGTCACTGGGTGGGAAGGCAGGTTTGAGGTTTCAGTAGCTCAAGCCAAGCTCAGTGTCACTCTCTCTTCCTGCTGCCTATAGTATGTAGAACTCCTGGTTACCTCTCCAGCACATCTTCCTATGTTCCCCCGTGCTTTCCCATGATTACAATGTAACTCACTTACAGAGTTAGTGGAGATAGACTGAAAAATGACTCCCCTGCTCTGTGTGTGTGTGTGTGTGTGTGTGTGTGTGTGTGTGTGTATGAGAGAGAGAGAGAGAGAGAGAGAGAGAGAGAGAGAGAGAGAGAGAGAGAATACTCCTCCCCCCATACTACTGATCTGAGGAGAGAGGAGTGGACCACTGTGGTGGTATGGTACTGTAACACTCAAGAGAAGACACTTTGACAGAGTAGTTAACAAATGAGTGGGAACAGGTTGAGATTCACCATAAGCACTGGCTTTTTTTTTGAAAGGTGACCTCTTCTCATGAAGACACAATAACGTGTTCAAACAAGGGAAGCTCATGCTTATGAAATGATTCCATCTGCAAGAAAATTGGAAATGGGCTGGGGTTAATAATTCATGTAGAACTTTAGTTTCTATCATTCATTTTTCACTACAATACTCTAGTGCTCATTCAGTCCTGACTAATGCATTGTGGCACTAGATACAATTAAGAATACGATTCATGGAATTGATTTCCTTTAATCCTAGCCTTTTTTTTTTTTTTTTTTTTTTTGGTTTTTTGAGACAGGGTTTCTCTGTGTAGCTTTGCACCTTTCCTGAAACTCACTTTGTAGACCAGGCTAGCCTCAAACTCACAAAGATCCGCCTGCCTCTGCCTCCTGAGTGCTGGGATTAAAGGCGTGCGCCACCAACGCCCAGCTAATCCTAGCTCTTATGCTACCATTTATTCAGTGAAATTTTACTTAATTTCCTAATGTGTAAAATAGGGAAGAAAATATATTTTATTTACTATGATCCTCCTGAATATTGAATACACTAACACAAATTCCATAGTTTGAATAGTACCTTGAATATAGCATTTTCTGAGTGTTAACCTATCTACTGATAGGAGACTTCGGAAGGCTTTGGTTCAATAAGTAATACAAGCTGGCAACTTTTTAATAGACTATATCTATAGCTACTTTAGCCCTGCAGCTCTCTGACCTAAAAAATATCATTTTTAATCATTAGAAAATCCTAAGGTTTCTAAATGCATTGACATGAGACTAACTTTACATTTTAAAATGTGTGTGTGTATGTGTGTGTGTGTGTGTATGTGTGTGTGTGTGCATGTGTGTAGTGAGACAGGGTCTCCCTGTCCAGACTGTTTGGAACTTGATATGTCTGGCTTAATTTCAAACCCTTTAATGAGTTAATTGTTTTTGTTTGTTTAAATATTTCAAAATATGATACATTTATGATTTTTTCCATTATAGATGTAGTATAAACTTATTTTTTAACAGAGCAGCCAATACATATCCATGTAAAAAAGTTAAAATGAAATTAAAGCTTCCCTCGAGAAGGTCACATTAGCCCCTAGTGAATATTTCCCTATGCATCTTCCTCTGTATCTATCAATTTCGATGTCCCTGCTTCTTCCCAGGCAACCCAAGAAGTCCAGGCTTTATAATTCTCAACTCTTAAAGCTCTCTTCTGAATGACAGCAAGTAAATCTTGCATGCATTTTCTAGGGAGTGTGGAGGCCATCCCTACACCCAGACAGCTTCTGCATCTGCCCTGCTTAGCAGAAGAAGACAGTAGCTGACTTGGATGTGAGACAAACAGGCTGCAAACTCATTTGGGCTCCCCCTTTTATGATCCTGCTTTAGTGTCTTGTCTGTTCCTTCTGTTGCTGTGCTACATACTGTGAAACAGTCAACATCAAGTGTTCTTACCTGCTGAGCAGTCTCTTCAGCCTCAGCTGCATGAGAGTTTATGCAAAAGCACTGCTTGTGTTTTTTTAACTTCAGTTGTTACTAACTATATAAATGTGCTTTAATTGTTCAACTGTATAGTTTTCTATGAGCCAAAATATTTGAGCATTTAGTTTGGTTAAAATAAATCAGAACTTTCCCCCTTTAAAATTAATAGAAAAAAAAGTTCATGTACTAGCTTTTCATTTAGCAGCAAACTTTTTCAGAATGGACATTTATATTCTAGTTTTCTTTCTGTTGTGATAAACACTATGTCAAAAAGCAACTGGCGTCAGGGGTGGTCTATTTCCTCTTATGTATTTAGTTCTTTAATCAGAGAAGTCAAGGAAGGAATTCACGGCAGGAATCTGGAGGCAGGAATGGAAGCAGAGGACATATTAGGGGAGGAGTGCTGCTAACTGTATGGTCTTCCTGTCTTACTCAGTTTACTTTCTTATACAACCAAGCCAACCTGCCTAGGGTTAGTACCAGCCACATTGTGCTGAACTCTCCTATATCAACTATTAATAACAACAGCCTCATAGAATTCATGACAGGGCAAGCTGATGGAAGTATTTTCTCAACTGAGGTTTGTAGCTGGAAGTTTTTCTGTGTCCCACCTGGCCCACCGTTGGGACAAATCTCTCACCCACAGTCCTGCAGCCTTTTATAAAATAATCACACAGAGGCTTAATATTAGTTATAACTGCTTGGCCATTTGCTCAGGCTTATTACTGACTAGCTCTTACACTTAAATTAACCCATAATTCTTATCTATGTTTATCCATGTGGCTTGGTACCTTTTTATAGTTCTGCCTTCACATCTTGCCTTCTCTGTGTCTGGCTTGCAACTCCTGACACAGTCTTTCTCTTCCCAGAGTTTTCCTTGTCTGCTTATTCTGCCTTTACTTCCTGCCTGGCTACTGGCCAATCAGCATTTTATTTATCAACCAATCAGAGCAACACACATTCATGGCATCCAGAATGATGTTCCACAGCAGAGGTTCCCTTGAGTTGTTGACAAAATTTAAAAAAAATTGAACAGTATAATTGACTTCTTCTCAATTTGACATATAAATACATTACTATTAAACCATAATATTTAACTGTCCTATACATCTGTAATATCTCATGCTTAATATCACAATATGAAACATTATATAACTTAAAAAGCCCTATGATCCTTAAAAATTCAAACATTTTAGAAATTCAGTCTCTCGAAAATAGTCAATGTTTCTTTAAAGGCCCAAAGTCTCTTAGCTGTGCATTTCTGTAAAATAACAAATGAGTTATTTTTTATTCTAAATGGGAAGAAGTAGGGCACAGATACAATTAAATCAAAGCAAAAGCAGCACCCTACTATGTACATTGAATCCTGTAGTTCAGTGCCCTGCATCTGGGACTCACTTATGATCGTCTGGGATCCACTACATCCACAAAACACATAACTTGTCTTGGAGACCCAGACTGGCTTATCCTTATAGCTTGTGCTGTCCTTGGTAGTCATTCCACAGTCCTAACACCTCCAATATGCTGAGGTCTCTGCTGCAACTGAGGCCACACCTTCACCAACTACCTCTTCTCTTCTCTGCGGAAGATCATGCCATTTGGTGCCAAACCTCAGATTCTCCGTGGCCATTTCAATCCTGAAGTCTCCACTGGAGCTGAAGCTGTGCCTATACCAATGTTCTCTTCTTATCACTCACCATGTCAAGCCTCAGCTGCCCAGGAGTCCTACAACTCTCATGTTTTCCCAACCAGTAACAGATGGGAGACTCTTACATGTTACTAAGTTCAGCTTCCAGCTTGATATGGATCCCTGACTGCCTCTGGATCACAGCTCTCTGTGCTGAACTTGATGAAATACTCCCTTGAAAATTTTCAACTCAATGACACTAGTCTATTATTAAGCACATCTTACTCTTCAGCTCCAGCTAAGCAGAAACCACAGACACTTAATTCAAAGTAGCACATGAACATCCCTGATAGAGCCTTTGAGAAACTCCCAAACTTTCCTCTTTAATTTTATTTACCACACCTCTATCACCTGTATAACTCTCAACATCCCTATCTTTTGAGATTCCAAAGAAAAGTCCATTAAGCTTTGAGGGATCAATGGCTTTCCACCCTCAAGTTCTAAACAGTACCACAATCCTCCCCAAAGACAACATGGTCAGGTCTGGCACATCAATAGCCCACTCTCCTGGATCAATTTCTCTGTTAGTTTGCTTGGCTACTGCTGTCATCAGGAAAGATACAGGTACTCATTTCCTTGTACCTTGTTCCCCCAAGGGATGTCAGGTCCCTATTATGGACTGTTAATTCCATTAACAACTAGAGAATAAATTCTATATTCCCCATATTATAATGTCCATTATCACTCTTCCTTTTGTCAGTCAGGAGGGCAAACAAATTTTGCTTTCACAAAAAATTTAGGATTTACCGGAATCCCATTATGTAAGGGTTTCAGAAACTGAGGACAGCTTGAAAGCTGTAGGATTAATCGGTCCTATAATCATAGTTCCATAGTTCCCTGTTTCTGGGCTCTACTGAGATGGTAACTGATGCTGTTGAGTTTGACTTTCGCTCAATTAGTTCTAGCCATCTATTCATTGTCTCATTTGGTTCAAATTTAAAAAAGAGGGACTGTCCAATTGGCCTGGGTGTTGGCCACTCATAATGTGAAGAGAAGATTCTGTAGTAAGTGGTAGGATACTACATCTCTTCCATACCATAGTCTTTATCCTTTCCATATTAAGTTATACTTGCAGGAGGAGGGGGAAAAGTGAAATGGTATTGGGAAAAAAGCCGTCTCATCCTGTTCTTAGACGTCATGATCAGCTTACTAATTGAGAAGTAAATCTCAGATAATTTCTAGTGTGAAAAGAGCTTTGTAAAGGAGCTCCATGCAGTGAACAGTGAGGAGGCGGCTTTGCATGAGGTGGATTTCATGTAGGTCTCTGTCATGAGCTAATTTAGCAGTGTCTCTAATGCATAGGCAACGATTTTAACCGTCTAAGGCAAATGAAAGGGTGAAAGGGAGAAGGGTTTAATACTTCAGTAACACAGTTATCATACAAAGTGGAATGCAAATGACATGATGAGTCATCAGTTTGGAGTATCAGTATGATTCATAGCAACAGTTATAATGTTATTTATGAAATGCATCATTTCCTTTATTAAATTAATGTTGCTTACACAATACTTAAATCTTATTGCTTATGAATTTCTTTGGTTTTAATAGTTATAAGACTATGGAGTTTCTATTTTTACATTTGTGTATTATTAATTCAGCACAGTACATTTATGCCTCCAAGGGGGCAATACATACACATTTTAGAGAAATATCGCTCTTCCCTAGCATTACTGAATTTACATCCATACTATCATTATTCCAAATGCTGTTACAGAGATATAGTGTGACATTTTCTACCCTTACCAAACTCTAAGGAATCTGCTTTGCTGTGTTTTACTTATTGCCAATTTTAAGAAATTCTTTTCAGCAGACAGTTCAGCTGAATGTTTAAGAATTTATGTTTTATATTCAGTGTCATGATTTTGAGGAGTTAACTAGGTCATTGGTTCATCACTTAAAAAATGGAACTAGCAATACCTAAAATCACCTGGTTGCATAGCAACACCACAAATATACTGTAGCATAATGGAATTATTTGATAAACAGTAGTGCTGTTAAGCTTGGAATTGCAGATCAGAAGAAATGGGTTTTATCTAAGGAGGTATTTCACAGGACTTCTGTGATTCTGTAGGATTTGTTAGGTGAACACTCATTGGGACCCCAAGTTTAAATATCCACTTGAAGCTTTGTGATCACTGAGAGAGAATCATTCAAGGTTGAGACATATAAATGACAACCTCTTATGTTAATGATGATGACTCATAAGCCTTGGCTATATAGTTCATGGGAACTGTGATCTTCTATCCCTTCCATGCCTACAGACCCAGAAAGATTGTTGTAAATCTGATTTGTCTATTTTCTTCCCTTCTTGAATAGTCATTTGGCTAGTTTGGCAATAAATTTAAACATTTATAAAAGCAGTTTTACTGTTTTCAACTTTCCAGTAACAAATTTTAGTAAATAATTTTTCCAACTAAATGTTTTCTTTATCAATTCTCCTTATTATATAAACATCCCTGAAACTGTTTCCTGTTGCTTCTGGGTGCACAAATAAGACTTAAAGCTTTTCTGCATTGGCATTCACAGCCCAGCCCCTAATTAGGCACTATAGTTAGACCCATGTCCTGAACTGTATGCTGGGAACACAATGGGCCAGCCATAAGCATCTTATGGACTGTTAGATTTCAATCAAACTAGTCAGAATTTGAAATAAAATGAATATGTGTTCCTGATCTCAGAGTGTCTCATTTGATTTCTTTGGAATGGGGCTTGGGAATCTTTTTTATTTGTTTTTATTTTCTTTTTAAGCTCCACAGAACCTTCTATTTACATTCTCCTACTCTAAGATCCCCACATCAGAGTGAGACTTATGTCATTAATGTCTTTCACTTATGAAGAGGTGCATTCCGTGGATGTCATAGAAGGATAAAAGATCGAGAATCACAGGGGAATAATCAGTATGCTAAAATTTGTTAGCCTTCAAGACTGGAATTATGAGGAAGATGGGACTCCGCCATGTTTCCTTTTATTTCTCCTAATAAAAGTTTGTCACGTTTCAGAGGATTTAAGTTTATACACTAAAATCCTGGATAATTTAAACAATCTTAAACCTTTTTTCAGATATCACATTTGGGTAGCTTCCAGTGTTTATATTCTCTTATCTCAAGGTCAAGGGAGAAAATACGAAACCATGCGATATTCTCTAAGGGCTGAAATGACTATTAGCGTATTCAATAAATTATTCTTTTTATATTTTTAAGTAAGCATATAGTTTAGTGTTGATCACCTCTGCTTTAGATTACTTCAGGACGTGATTGGTAGGAGTTCCCTCATAATTTAACCATGAGGCAGTTCTGGACTATGGATGAATGGTTCTTGTTCATTTCAGCTTGAACTTACAGGCCCATGTAATATACATTGCCAATAAACAGCAACTCTGTGTAAAGTATTAAGTAACTGGGATGTGTTAAATAGTACCTGAATTACCTCTGAAAATAAAGAAAATGATACCACACAGGTAAATACCGAAGATGCTTGTGTTCAGGTAGTAGGATATATGGGAGGTCTTAGATGGTTCTGTAATGTACCTAAATTAGTGTCTCGGTAACTGCTGATCAGAAGAAAACTATGTTACAGATCAGTTATGCAGTACTGAAGATGCTTGTGTTGGGGTGGTGGGATTTAAGGGAGGCCTTGAATGATTGGCATCTTACAAGGTCTCTGAGGCCTTAAAGACAGGTAGAAAGACATCAGGGAAAAAAATAAAGAAATACAGAAAGTTTTAAAATCAGAGCCATCAATTTTTGTGTTTCTCTAGGGACCTTAAACAAATATTATATTTAATTAAACTCCAAGTCTCCCAATGAGCTGCAAGCAACTTTTGCTCAGAACCTTAGCTATCTCTCCCCCTTCTTGGCAGACGACCCACCTCATGAAAATATTCAAATGGATTTCCCCCTTCTCTTTAACTGATTAACATACCCACTGGGATTTTCTCTTATCAATAGATTCAAATGGGCTCAAACTTTAAAACTTTTTTTTGAAATTAAAATCCGATTACATTGTTCTCCACTCTTGTCTCCTCTCTCTAGCCCTTCCCGTGCATCCCCTTGCTTTCTCCTCAAATTCACGGCCTCTAACTCTATTGTATACGTATTCATTCCTAAATATGCGCAACCTGTTCAGTCTGTACAATGTTATTTATACGTATATTTCAGTGCTGACAACTTGGTGTTGGATAATCAATTTGGGTGGCTCTTCTCAGGGGAAGAATATTTCTCTGGTTTTTAGCCATCCTTAGTTACTTGTGGTTATTTGTCAAGGGCTGAAGTCTCATGAGATTTCCCCCTTCCAAGTTCATATGTCCATTGGTGCCATCCTTGTTCAGGTGTTGGTTAGCCAGACATATCCTGGGTATAGTTTCTCTGACATTTCTAGGAGACACAATCCTACAGTAAAATTCTTGTTGCTCTGCTCTTAGAGTATTTCTGCCTCCTCTTCTACTATGATCACTGAGAATTAGGCCCAGGTTGTGCTGTAGTTATATCATTTTGCGGGGAGAACCATGTGATCACATGTTCCTACATTTGATGAGGGCTGAGACCTATACTCATCTGTGAAAATAAGGATAAATGTTTAGAATGTAGCTAGAAATGATTCTGGATAAGTAAAGTAGCTATTGTATGTGCTACTTCAATCCATGAATCCACTAGCCCTAAGCATCTGGCTAGGTTTCCAGTACCGGCATAATTTCCCTTTTGCCAAGCAGGTCTTACGTCCAACTAGCGAGGTGTTGGTTACTAGTAAGGTATGTGTACCACTAGTGTACTCTTAGAGATATCACGCCATGCCGGTTGCTGTTTTAGTTCATAGGCACAATAGCTGGGTAGAATTATTAGTTGTTTGTTTCCCTTGAAAGCTTCCAAGATGCTTTCTGGCATCCTAAGAGCTAGTTCTCTGGGAGGAAGCTGTCAGGTCAGAATAATGGGCACAACCTTTCCAAAATATTTGAGCCGTGATGAAGGTGAGACATCCACATATAATTACTTGCCTTTGGTCAAGGTGAAAAAGAAAAAGGCAAATTAGTATTTTCACTTCTTGCACCCATTAGCTCTACCGTGTTTTACCTAAATGTGTTTTTTTTTCTTTTTTTCTTCTGACTGGTAGCTTTTAGACACTTGCTTGAATTCCAATTCATACTTACCTCTGCAACATCTTGCTGACCCCCTCCATCTGGAAATCTCATGACAGAGAACTCATCCCCATGTAAATGTCACTTTCACTGCCTTCCCCTGTGAGATGTCCTGCTTTTGTTCTCTGTTTTGCCAAATACCGCCCCCCACCCTGATTCTTCTAGGACCTGAAACCAGAAACTCAGGTGGTTGTCATAGTCTTCTCTATTCCCCTTGCATAGTCAACTTCTCACTTCTGTGGTCATCAAGTCTTAAGGTGTCACTTTTCACATATTGTGGAAGACTTCATATATGGCTCTGCTCTATCCCATCATGGTTACTTATGTGAGTCTCCTTAGTTTTCTGATCTTTCTGTGACGATGTTGTTCAGACTGTAGTGTGAACTTCAGAATGAAAATCTGATCGTGGACTCCTCTATCGCCAACCTTTTAATATTTGCTCTTGTTTGAATAAAATACAAGTCTTTAATGGAATTTTATGCATCTTATTTCCCCTTCTCCTGATTAATTATGTCTCCAGCATCACCTCAGGTTAGTATGATTAGTATTTGGCCTCTGATCCTGTGTTCAGCCAAAGGGAGTTAATTTTACTTCTCTAAACATCACATTTACAAGTCTGGGTCTCTGCATACATACAACTCTCTTTACTTTAAACATCCTGTTCCTTCGCCTAATGTCCACCAACTTTCAATCTGAGCTGCCACTTCCTCCTAGAAGTATAAAGCCCCAGTGCTAGTATTTGTCATGAGATCCCTGACTCTATATTTGTATATCCTATGCTCCTGTATCCCGGAAGTGTGATTTGCATCTTGGTTTTTCAGTGTGCTCTCCTACGTGCATGTGGTACTGCTTATCATCGGTATATAGTGAATAAAACACTCAGTACGGCTGGGGAATACACTGACGTTGTAATAACTTCCAGTTCTTTCATTGTGAGCACATCAATTATGAAACTTATAAGCAAAGGAAACCCGGACTGTGTATCTTCCTTCTAAAGTCCTCTCTAAATAATTTCCCTCTGTTTCTGTTGAATTCACACACTGATATATTCACATTTGAAGTGTTCACTGCATATTTCATTTCAATGTCTTTTGGTTTAAAATGAGACATAGTCCAGAACAAACATATCTGATAATATTTACTGGCAAAAATTAAAGTTTACAACTTAAGTAAATATATAAACCCAGTAAACATTGTCAAATCTCTTCATCAGAAATAGAAACTTACAATGCATTATGCAGTCTGTGACCTGTATATACTTCACAAGGACAGCTATGTTTACCCGCAACGTGATCAAGAGAGACTGTTCTAACACACTGAATTAATAACCTAACAAATTCAGTTTTCTTCATTATACATTGCCACCAGCATTTATTCAGACCACCTCTGTGTGTGGCAGTCACCAGAAATAGAAACTTCTCTGTGAGATGTTAGCAATGCTAAGTAGCATTGTTTGGGACAACTATAACAGAATGTGATCTGCTCCTTAAGGAGATGAATCTGAAGTTATATAATATTGCCTTTTAAATTAAAGCTAAGGCTCAACCAGCCCCCACAGGCATGACTTGGCTGCCAGACCCAAAATACCAATGAAAGCGAAAATAGTGACAACCAGAGACAGACCTATTCAGTGTGTCCATACCAGGAAGAGGAACAAATAAATAGAGCTACGCATGTTGACCCATCTTCATCTGAGCCCCAGTTCGTCCTACATAGCAGTTCCATAAATTACTAAACTGTCAATATGTTGACTGTTGAGCTCTTGTGGGAGATAGTTCCCATCTAGGAGAATGACCTTTCCTGGGAGGTTTTGTTTGTACTGGAATTTAAGATAGCTAAGGTGGAAAGGTTAGGATAGTAATTTTACCTCTCTGCCTTTAGCCCGAGTGCTGACACAGAGGGAAGGCAGAAATGTCAAGATTTTATCCTGCTTTTAGTTATCTTATGGGTCCAAGCAAGGAGTAAATGCATTTTAGCCCTGTAAAACAAAGAATGGGATTACTGCACAACTTAAAATTGACTTATTGGAGAAATTTTCTCCTCACAAAAAAGGCAGCTACAAAATATAGAGAGCCCTGCAACAGTTAAAATTGCTTTCTTTAAGTGAAAGAATAGATATAGCCAAGGTGTTTTTCAAGTTTTGTTTTATTGCTGTATTACTGTATATTTTATTGGTGTGGTCTCACCATGCAGGTCAAGCTGGCTCCATCCCCCAAATGCTAAGATTGTAGGTACACGTGCACATGCCAGGCCACTACTCCGTTGTTTTGTTGCTGTCTTCTCTCTGTAAATTTTAGTAGGCACACGTGCGTGCGTGCATGCATGTGTATGCGCGTGCGTGCATGTGTCTCTCTGTGTGTGTGCATGCATGTGGATGTGTGTCTGTGCACGTGGATGTCAGAGGACAACCTGTGGAAGTTAATTCTCTCCTTCCAAAATATGGATCCTAGGAATCAAGAGAGCACAGGTCTTGATGCTTGGCAGAAAGTTCTTTTTCCTACTGAGCCGTCTTGCCAGCCCTTGCTTCTTTTCTTTTCTTTTGCTTTGTTTATTATGTTTATTTCGATTTTTGGAGAAGTTTCAATCCAAAGTTACATTCTTTTGTTTTGTTTTCATATGTCATATATATATATAAAACATATGAAATATATATATGACATATATATGACATATATATTATCTTACTTATTCTTTCAGTAGTATTAAGTGGTTAGAATGGATCAGAAATAATTATTCCCATCTCACAGTTGAGAAATGGATACAGAGAGGTCTTCATGCTCAGTCATATAGTAACCTTAGTCAACCAATCAGAAATGAAGCCAGGTTTCCCTAAATTTGAACTTGATTTACCTCTTGATTGCGATGAGGAAACTTGGCATGAGTTAGGTGAGGCGACGATAAGAGAGGAAAGTCAATAATTTCCCCTTGATAATTTATAGCTATCCAAGTTCTTAACAGATGACGGAAACACACGGGACCGTGAGTTAGCAAGTTTGACTTTTACCGGTGGATTTGCCGCTCATTTGTCGGGAGCAAATTGCCCTCGTCTCTCTCCGTTTACTTGTTCAGCAGGTCACTTCTCAGCGTCTGGATTCTATTTATCACTGTGCAGATAAGGTAGGTACTTGGAGTGAACCCGAGACAGTGGCTTTGGGGTTCCTGAAACCTGCATTGCCCGCCCACTGATCTCTTGTTGCTGAATGGGTTTAAGGACTTGAAAAAAAAACTTTCTAAAAGTTTGCATTGCACATTGCACGTGGAATTTGTTTCTGTTTTTTTTTTTTTCTTTTTTTTCTTTTTGGTTTCTTGAGACAGGGTTTCTCTGTGTAGTTTTGGTGCCTGTCCTGGATCTCACTCTGTAGACCAGGCTGGCCTCGAACTCACAGAGATCCGCCTGGCTCTGCCTCCCGAGTGCTGGGGTTAAAGGTGTGTGCCACCGCTGCCTAGCGGAATGTGTTTCTTAAGCAGAGATAATACTTTAAAAAAAATTTTTTTTCCAAGACAGGGTTTCTCTGTGTAGCTTTTTAGAGCCTATCCTGGAACTCATTCTGTAGACCAGGCTGGCCTTGAACTCACAGAGATCTGCCCTCCCCTGCCTCCTAAGTGCTGGGATTAAAAGGCGTGCACCATCACTGCCCGGCCTTAATTTTTTTTTTTTCAAAGAAATCTGCCTCTACAAAAATCACTGGCAACAAATGAATGGAGTAGAATATGTAATTTGAAAGGTCCTAACTGATACCAAATACTTTCGATTCAACAGGTAATGTAGTATGTACTAAGGTAAACTTTTCACTCAACGTGATTTCAAAATCTCAACAGCTATACAATGTTAAACCAAAAAGAGCTCTAAAGGCAATCTGTATGGCAATGTGTACCAGTGTGAAAGGACAATCCGTAGTATCAATATATATATGAACAGGTAGGAAATTCAAACCTTTAAAATCTCACTTCTTGTTATTTCAGGTTATGCAATTCTATCCTGAGAAATTGTCGAGTCATTTGTTTTGCAAGAAGGATGATTCTAACTTCTCACAATATGTTATGGTTTCAAATACAACAAAGGCTTCGAATGTGGATTTATAAGAATGGGATCTACAGCTGGAGAGACCGCCCAGCGGGTAAAAGCACTTGCTGCTCTTACAGAGGATCTGAGTTCAACTCCCAGCCACCATGTCAGGCATTCACATCTGTTTGTAATTCTGGCTCCAAGGGATTTAATTGACTCTTCTGTCCTTCTGGGACATCTGCACACATGCACACACACACACACACACACACAGAGAGAGAGAGAGAGAGAGAGAGAGAGAGAGAGAGAGAGAGAGAGAGAGAGAGAGAGAGAGAGAGAGGAATCATGTCAGGAGCAGTATATATACTGTCACTAAGGAAAAAAATAAGAGTCTGGCAACAAACCAGGGAGTTTCCTTGAGTTTTGAGGGCTTACATTGTTCTCTCTTGAATTTTGCCAGCACAGCACTTGGACCCTGTCTGTTTTTAAGACAGTTGGGGAACTTGTATCATTATAGCCATGGGAAAACAACATGTCTTAATTTGTAGGGTGGAGCAAAATAATAGGTGGTCCAACTGGTGCTCAGGGAAAATGTGTTTCGGCCCTGGGACAGCAGACATGTGCATATCAAGGCAACTGTCCTCAGCCCTCTTTCTGAACACCAACAATAAGGAGCATTGTGTCTGTGTAATGATTAAACCCTGTGTTTGGAGGTCACACTATTCTAGATTTCCCTGTGTCTTCTAGATCTCCCTACTTTGTAATCCATCATCTTGTCAACCCATTCTTCATGCAGATATTCCCTCGATGTCTTCTCACAACGAAAGGAATAATTATTTTCTTCATGTGTTCTTGCTACTAGTTTACTTAGTGAATCTTAGTTTACTGATTGGACAATAAAACCCACTTTTTGCGCAGCAGACATTTAAATTACAGAAGAATATGGCATCATATATTCTGGGTACATGCTGACCCCTATCCAGTGTGCCTATCTTTTTTACTATTAATAAAAGTACTAATAGAACTTGCAGTTTTCAACTTTTTACTTCTTAAATTTCCACATAAATTAATTTATCCTCATTAGCATGACTACTCTGAAACATATCTTGCTTTTTCAAATGTTTGCTTGGGTCCATATTTTCTAAACTTATTTTTTGCTGTCTTATAAGTATTTGTTTACCTTCTGAAGTTACATTCAATTCCCAGATTTTCAACTTCGGTGTAAATCTTATTCATATAATTTCTATGGGCTATTTGTTTTTTGTTACTTTATCAGTGTGTGTGAGGGCAGAGGGAGGCATTGGTAAAACTGAGCTACCCACATGGTTAGTTAAAATTAGATGTATTTATTACGTTTTCAAATACATATATTTTTGCTTGCCTCACCTCTGCTGCTGGGTAACAACTCCAAAAAGCAGACTCTGTGCTTTCCCATCCTTTATAATTCTAACAGTGCCCATTAGAGAATTTTGCAATGTTTGCCTACAAAAATATCATGTTTCTAACCTAGCAAACAGATGATTAGAACGAAGTAAAACAGAGCAAGCTTTGTTTTTATTAGACACAAATTTGTTAATGAAGCTGAGAAGCTAAGATAAGGGGGGAGTTAGGCCCCACTTGGGAAACAGCTCTGAATCCGTATGATAGCTAAGGACAGCATGGCAATGTCCAGCACTGTCTGTTAAACCCAGAGCTCTGTGGGTATTTGCTAAAGCTGTACATGAAAGATCCTTTCCTTTCCTACTCAACTCTGTCACCTTTTTCTCCTCCTTCCCTCTCCCCTCTTCCTTTTTCCCTCCTCTTCCTCTTCATCTTTCTTCACCTTCTCCTCTATTCCCATTACCCTCTCCTTCTATTCTTCTTTAATTACAAGGTTTTTTCCCAAATAAATCTGGAGTCCCAATGACACTTTGTGGATTACAGAAATAGAAGAACTAATGATTACACAGGAGAGGTCGAAAAGATTCAGAAGTAAAGCCCAATTATTCCGTCATTATTCCCTGTAGTCACTATGTTCCTTAACAATAGACTTCTTGATCTTTTTTTTCCCTAGAAGTTTGAGAAACATGGCAGGTGGCTTGCTTTAACCTAAATATTTACAAAGGCCAACAATTCTCTAATATGCTATTGTACTTAAACAGGATAGGGGAGTAATCCAATTTGTTATGTTATAATCATTTCATGTCTGTTATATGTAGCACACATTTAAGAAAAAAATGTCTAAGTCTTCCATTATCTAATTTGAGTATTTGTTTTACTATTGAGTGAACTTATATATTACATTGCCAACAGAAGAAATAATAGAAACCATCCATTTGATTGTATCTACAATATCACCAAGAAGGAAAGGGGTGACTATAGGCTTTCTGAAAGAACAGAGGTAAGAAGAAATTACAACTTGCATTATCTCCTTTCAACTTTGATGACTTCCTGCAGCGTGATTTAGTGTTTTAAATGCTCAGTCTCTGTTTTTAAACATCCCTGTGATTTCTTCCTTTGTCCTTTGGAGTCTATTCCTTTATTAAAAAGTTTCTCCCAAATGGAGAGGGACATCTTTAACGAATGTGCAAGGCTTACTGGAAGATGAGAAGCTAAGTCAGCTTAGTCATTTCCTCAGTGCCCAGTGGCCTCAAGCTATTCTTTTCTATGAAGAAAACCCATTTTGCCACACTTTTCCCAAGAAAAAAGAGTGGAATGTGTTCTTTTTATTGAGCACTTTTATTGAAAAGGTGGTACTTTCACATTCAAATCTACAACTGTTTAGCAAGAGTGAAAGACTGGTTCCCAGTCTGCATTTACACTTTCTTTGTTCTTTCTGAATCCAGTGAATTAATGCATGACTGTTGTGAAGGCACATTGACTAATTACAACACAGCTGTGTGTGTGTGTGTGTGTGTGTGTGTGTGTGTGTGTTCGCAGTGTGTGCATGCGTTCACAGGTTAAACCAGTTTTACTTCAGGAGCTCCAGAGTTCGAGAGTACTGCTGACAGGAGAGACATATGTAGCAGCAAGGCCATGATGGAGCAAGGTGATAGAAGCAGCTTGTCCAAAAGATGCCTTGACTTAAACTTTTAATTTGTCTTTAAAAAAAAATGTTTCTGTCTAGCCTGAGTAATTAGTTCCTACCTTGATTGCTTACAGGCAAACTGTACTAAAATGTTTTCCCACATTGGGTAACAGGCAGTATGGATCAGTCAGTAACTGTGAGAGAAAGGGGACAAGTAAGGTTAGCCCTACAACCCCCCTAGCTTTTCACTGACTGCCTGGATGCCCCTTCTGGATCATTGCACATGATGGGATATGCAAACAGAAGGAGTAGTTTCATAGATCCCATTACAGAGATAAATTCAAAATTCATGGAGGATACGTTTTTGTGGCAAACTATCATTGTTGAGCAGTCATGCAAAAGAGCTACAGAAATTGGCATCTAAATCTCTGAAATCTATTGTTTAATTCCAAAGTGTGGATTGATAACATGACTTTATAAGTTCAGCCAAAGTTGTTAAAGGGAGCTGATGATTTTTCAAAACTTGCCTAAATGTGGAAGGCTTTCAAGTTCAAATACCTACATCAGAAAAATCTCATTAAAAAAGTTCAGTAGAAAAGAGTGAAGACATACATTGAAAACATCAGCAACTTAAAAAGGGGGGAGGGTGTTGTCATGGAGCTGGAGGGATGGTTCAGAGGTTATGAATACTTGCTCTTCCTGGAAGAGGACCAAGTTCAGGTCCAAGCCTTCATGTCAGGTGGTTCACAACCATCTGTAACTGCAGCTCCCGTGGATCCAGTGCTTCTTTCTGGCATCTTTAAGCACACATGTAGAATAAATACACACACACACACAAACACAAATGCGAATAAAATAAATCTTGAAAATAGTTTGTCACTTTAGATCCAACCAACACTGAAGGACTCTGAAGAATGTGATACTAGTACACTTGACAGCTTTGACTAACAGATAAGTTCCCTAAGAAAACCTGAATGGGAGTCAGTGAAATTTCTCCATTTAAGGCAAGTCTCTAGGCTCTTCATGTTTCTTGATCTAGATGAGGCAGTAGAGCTTTTTTTTTTTTTTCCTAACAAAGCCTAAATACCAGGGCCACAGCAGCAGATGCAAAAGCAGGACAAAAAACCCAGATGTTTGATCTTGACGCTGCCAAAATAAAGGATGTAGAGGTGATAATGCAAGAAAAACATTGCTAGTGCATCAAAATATTTAAATGAAGGAGAGCTGAGGAATAACACTCAGACACAGGAACACCAGAATTGGGCTGTAGCTTAGAATCAACCCATTAGGGAGAAATTCCTTTGAAAGCAAAAGATAATTTGTAAAATAATGACAGAGAAATGGCTGGTAGTGATGAGATTCTTAGGAAATGTAAAGGCCTTTCTTGGTTTTGAAAAAAGTAAATATTCTTTTTCTCCTTTCCTCTCTTTTTTAAAGTCACAAATTGAATAAGTAGGACTGGGAGAAATAAGGTAAACATTACATTAGCTGGAAGGACATCAACAAAGCTTTCAATGCTATAAGATTTTCCAACAAAACTGTCTCCAAGCTCAGGTATGGGAGAACAATTAGAAATGTGAGGAGTGTAGACATAGTTTGAACTAACCTAAGGGAAATGACGGAGATTGTCAACTAGTTCTTACTTGCTGTTTCGGTGTGTACTTTGAATGAGCAATTAGCTGGGGTGTGTTTGGAGCCAGTGGATTGCTTAGAGGACAAAATGTTAGGGAAGCTAGGGACCCTAAGCAGACTTTCGTACATCACTGAATTGGTTTACTGTAAAGTCTAGGTTGAGTCATAAAAATGTGGGCTCAATTACAAAAGATCTCAGCAAGAACAGAAAGGACAGTTGCTGCGACAGAGGGCACAGACCCAGTGGAAGGGAATATTCTTCCCCGTTTTCTTACACCACTGTGTAAAGGATACTCAACATTTGTCATTAATTTCCTCAGCTACAAATTCACATTGATTTCTTTCTCACATCATTCTGCTATTAACATACATAACCATGTTTCAAAATCCCAACTGCAGTGGGATTTATCTAATGTCTTCAGTGAAAATGACGGTCAGTAGTTCAGCCTTCTCTTCACCAATACTAAACACATGGCGGCATGTCTCTTTTAGAAATATTCTCCTTACCATCTATTTGCTTGAATCACAGGAAACTGCATGCTTGTAAGTTATATTTGGTCATATGTTTACTTTCGCATAGTTCAAGCTAATGTCACAAGTTTTATTTCTAACACTTAGAAAATACAACTGGCTGCAGAGTCCGGCTGGATGCGAGGTGGACCTTAGCATGCTTATGCCACAAACTACTTAAATGTTGTACTTTAAAATAGCACAGTGATAACTACGGTCAGGAGAAAACAACGTCACTAAGCAAGAGCTGTAATGAGTCAGTCAAAGACGGTTCATCTTCCTACCCTCCCAATCTTGTCCACGCACAGCTACATCCTGTCTTCCACTTCTACTGAGTTTTCTGTGCTCAGCTGTACTACATGGCTCTTATTTGATTATATTTATTCCTTAATGATGAGAACAGGAGGTGGAAAATGGCAAGACAGCTTTGGGAGCAGGAACTCCAAATGTAAGCAGTTCTTAGTCTTGTCCTTAGCCAGGAGTAGGAAGTGCCCTTGGGTAAGTTCCAGTTCCAGGATAGAAATACCAGAAGGCGGCTCTGGTCCCTAGTCCTACCTTCTCCTTATTTATTTCTTGTTCCAAACAAACACCCCTGTCTGGAAGTTGCGTGTGGTGGCATGACTGAAACTCCAGGCTAGACACTAAACAGTTTGTAATTAGAGCTTCTATAAACCTTCTGTAAACAGTTTGGGATTAGAGCTCTGGATTTTCACTGGAGGAATCTGTGTTAGCGATTAACCCCCCCTTCCCCCCCCCCCCCCCGACACACACACACACACACACACACACACAC
>CABHPH010045151.1:0-12906 GCA_902168325.1 Peromyscus nudipes | reverse complement strand
AGGTAGCTGTGGCTGGTTCTGTCTCTCTGACCTTCCAATGTTCACCCCAATACCTGGCTCAGGTTTGATTTTATTAATAAGAACTTTTAAGATCATGCTACAAGGCTTATTACTGTTTTTGTTTTTATTTTTGTCTTTTTAGCCATGAATTGGACATCGATGAAAACCCAAATTCAGAAGTTGATGACAATGGTTTACTTCTAGGATTCAAGCATGGTTCAGGACAAAAGTAAGAGCTATCGCCTTCTAGAAATCCTAATAACTTCAGCCACCTTAGAGCTCTTTGATATTCATGTAGATAATATGTAAGAGCTGTATTTGATACCATTTTTCAAATAATACAATTAAAACACCAACTTCTGTTAGAAGATTTAACAGTAGAAATCGTATTATATATTTGATGTATTCACTGTATTAACTCAGTTGCACTGAGTAGCAGCTAGATGTTATTCCGGTCTGTTTCACAGATAAGCAGCTCCAAGTCACAGACATTTTGTCCTGTGATCACATTTCACAAAGGGTTTATGCTCAGATCTTAGAACTTCTAATTATGGTTCCCACCCACCATCTCATAGCACTACTCCTTTGTGCTTCTAAAGACTAGGAAGCATACCATGTAGCAAACATGAAAATTCAAATGTTTCACAGTAGGTACATAGATTACTTAATGTAGGATGCATAATTCACTATAGTGGTATTTTATTTGTGCTGAAATGTGATTTTATTTGTATGTTAATAAATAAAGTTGCCTAGAGGTCAGAGCTATTAGCAAGCCATAGCGAAAGCCAGGGCGGTGGTGGTGCACGCCTTTAATCCCAGCACTTGGTAAGCAGAACTAGGTAGATCTCTGTGTTCAAGGATACAATCAGCATTGGAGACACACGCCCTTAATCTCAATACCAACCATAGAAGACCTGGAGGTCTGTACAGATAGGCAGTGAGGAGGCAGTCACGTAGTTGGGTTTACAACCAATGAGAAGGCAGAACAGAACTCTTATTTAAAGGCGAACGCACAGGAAGTAGTCCTTTTCGGAGAGGTCTCTTGGCGGGAGAGGCTAGCTGGCGGAAAGTGGTAAGACTTAGCTCTGACCTCTTGGGCTTTCATCTTTACATTGGCTCTGTGTTTATTTAATAAGACGGTTGATTACATCTACAATTCACAGCTTGCTTTTCACAGCAGTATGCCATGATTTCCCTCTCTTTTTGGCACACACAGCATTTACCTAATCCTTTCAGTGAATGTATTATATTTAATTCTCCATCCTCAATAACAGTATCCTGGTTATTTCCTAAGATCTAATCATGATGTCTGTTATGCATGCATTCCATTGTTCTCTCCTTAATGGCAAAGTCAGTACATTGTGTGGAGATACCAAAATTGGTTCAACCATTTGCCTTTTTAAAAGGCCTTTGGGTTATTGAAGGCATTATGCTATTACACATGAACAAATGCTGTTATGAACATTTGTGTAGAAACCTAAGTTTTCTCTGTGTTTAAATGCCCAAGTGTTAAAGAGAAATATGAATGAGAAGGTAATTATCTAAGAACAAATGTGATTTCATCTCATGACAGCAAGACTGAACTGAGTGGATAAAACAGCCTTAATATGTACTGTTAAAGTCATTTTATCCTATTTTTTGAGTTTTTATGTTTCTAAAGGTTCAGATAGGTAACTACCAAATATTAGGAAATGTGAATAACCCATGCATCATAAATTCAGCAGGGAAAGAAAATGAGAGTGGCTTCATGATTAATATATAAATTAACACGAGATTAGTTCAAAAGTACATGCTTATAATTAAAATCCTGTAAATTACTTAGAGTCACCTGCTTAGGTACCTAAAGACAGTAGTAGTTTGTGTAGTCACTTGAGAGTAAAGAGGATAGAGTTTAACAGTATGTATAAAAAAAGCTGCTTACATTGGTGTCAGAATTGATTTTATTTAAACTGTTGTTTAGCTGTTTGTTGTTTATTGCTTGGGATTTAACTTTTGTCTTTTCTATTTAGAAATAGAATTCTACTTAAAGATTATTTTATATATATGTACATATTATGTATATTTTATGTATATAAAGACAACATATATATATATGAAGACAACATGACTTGAAATTTTGTGGGGCTTGACACATAAAACTTTGTGGCAGACATAAAAACTGGATGATTTGATCAGATTGCTCTAGACAAAGCATTCAGTGACTGTTCTTCACATTAATTGGAATATGTTCAAATATATTTCAAGGCCTTTGTCATCACTCTAAGGAAAATTTCCCTAAAAAGGAAATACATTGTTTTTTGTTTTTTCTATTCCTGTTTATTGCAGTCTGCTACACAGTTTCTACTTTGTAATCTACATTAGAAATGTATTTTAGTTGTGATAGTGTACACTTATAATCCCAGCATTCAAGACAAACCTAGGCTACATCATATAACCCTATCTCAAACAGGAAAAACATAGCCTTGCTGGTTTCATCATTAAGTGTTTCACATTTGTTTTAAAATTGTCATCAAAACTAGACCAGAGACTCTCTGCAGTTAGTATGTGATCTCATCATTTTCAAAATTTATTAGGATTAAATTGGTGGCAGTAACTGGGAAAAACTGGTGAAAATCATTATTTTGGGTTTCCTAAGTTTTGGTTTAGTTTTGTTTTGGTTTGTGTGTGTGTGTGTATGTGCTTTTTTTCTTTTTTTGTATATGGGAAATTTTTTCTAAAACTTAACATGTGAGTCACTTCTTTTGGTCTGATCCAGGTATGGTGGAATTCCAAATTTCAGTCATCGACAGGTCAGGTATCTAGAGAAGAATGTGAAATACAAGTCACAGTACCTGGATATGCGCAAGCGAATGACTGTGAAGAACAAGCACATCCTGTTCACCGAAGAGTCGGGAAAACCCCTTCTCAAGAAGAGTAAAGTACGGAGTAAGGTGCGTACCCACTTGCCTTCAGTTGAGACACAATCATGGTTTGTAACTTGGCTCCCTGAAGTTGGTTCAAATGGGAAGTTCCACCCTTCAAGATTGAGGGGTACCTCAAATTATTTTACACTAGTTTTATGAAGGTATATATTATGTAAACTAAATTTGGGGTTGGGAAGGAAATTGAGGTAATATGAAGAAAAGGGTGTTTGAAACTACTCCATTAAAGCATCTAAGAAAGTAAACCAGGTAGATGTTTTGCCCAGGACGTACAGACAAGGACAAGGGGAAGTTTTTTCCCTGTTTCACACAAAGTAGGATCCCAGTAGTCCAGATTCTGATGCAGCTCTAACTACAAGCCTGGATCTGAGCTCATCCAAAGATCGTTCACACTTTGATGTAATAGGCTTGACCCAAGAATGTGACATACAAGCCCACTTTATTGATTCACACTGTAACCTGAAAGTTTCAAGACCCCTCTTGGTCTTTGCTATCAAGAAATAGCAGCCGGGCGTTGGTGGCGCACGCCTTTAATCCCAGCACTCGGGAGGCAGAGGCAGGCGGATCTCTGTGAGTTCGAGGCCAGCCTGGGCTACCAAGTGAGCTCCAGGAAAGGCACAAAGCTACACAGAGAAACCCTGTCTCGAAAAACCAAAAAAAAAAAAAAAAAAGAAAGAAAGAAATAGCAAGTTTTCCTTCTCCTGGGGAGGGGAGCCTTCTTGTCTTTGATGTTGACACCGGCCTCCTTTAAGGATGGGGAACACAATCTCAGGCATCTGAAGGACTTTGTAGTACCCTCGGGGTATATTACACTTTCTGACTTCAGCATTTTAGCAGAGCATGCTACAAATTGATAGGTAGTTTCTTTTATTATTATTATTACTATTATTATTATTATATTTCAGATTGGTTGGTGCTGGTGGTATTTTAATGAATATTTTAATGGCCCTTTCTTACATCTGAAATAGACTGCCTCATGTCAGTCTTTTAAGACTTTTTATAATGTGTTGAGAATAATGATTCCCATACATTCACCTGTAGATGAGTCTAAAAAGAGCTGTATATAGTGGCTGCTGTGTCCTTAGTTCTCTGATTGGTTATAGATAGGTGGCACTTTCCCTCAGTGTGTGTGTGAGGTTTTGTTTATCGTTTGTCTACCACTCTCTGAAATTTACTCATTCTTACCATCATAAAGACTTAATATGCAGAAGGTTCACTGTACGGCAAATGGGAAGAGCTACATCTTCCAACCTTGAGATGCCTTAACATTTTATCAAATAAACCTATTTTATTATGACTTAATCTTACCAGCTCTGCTGTTCTTACTCATTCTTTCTTACATAGCTCTGACTTTGGTTTGGTTTTGTTTCAAGATTTATTTATGTGTATGAGTATTTTGCCTGTGTGTGTATGTGTGTGTGTGTGTGTGTGTGTGTGTGTGTGTGTGTGTGTGTGTGCGTGTGCGCGCGCGCGCCTGGTATTTGTGTAGACTAGAAGAAGGCATCAGATCCCCTGGGACTGCAGTTAGGAACATTTGTGAACCACTGTGTGGGTCCTAGGAACAGAATCCAGGTCCTCTGCAAGAGTGGCATGTGCTCTTAACTGCTGAGCATCTCATCCTCACCCATTTTTCCTGGTCCTCTGATTTTATTTTAAGACAAGTTGGCATTCTGTTGATACTATGTAACATTTAGCATGGTTTGTAGCTTGATCATTGCAGAAAGTTCTTAAAAATGTAAAAATCAGTGAGTAGCTGAGTAGGTATATTTGTGATGATAATTTCATAGCATAGCTCTATTCTTAGAGTTCTTAACCTGTTTCTTTCTTTTAGAGGAATCTTAATAAGGTCATTGGATGCTCTCCTGAATTCCACATAGCCCAAAATTACTTATAGCTTGCATTGTACTTCTCTGAGCTAATACTTACAGTGGCTTGTTAATCAAGTCACAAATGGTAAAAAGTGAAAAGATTCTGTGTTCTTTACAGTTAGTTGATGTTCGTTATGGTATCTTAAAATTTTAGGTGGAAAAATTCCTAAAATGGGTTAATAAACCAGTAGATGAGGAGACATCACAGGAGTCACTTTGTCACAACAAAATGCAAGACACTTGCACAAGCAGTGACTCTGAGGAGCAAGACATGCCCTTGGAGAAAGCTGGTGACCTGATGGAGACTAAAGATCCAGAACCTGACACATGCCAGACCATCTCTTCAGCCAGTGGACTTGAAGCAGAAAAGAGGCAAGGAGGTTCCGGAACAACTGCTCCCGAGAAGCAGGGTTGTGTAACTGAAGAGATAGCTAACTCTCCCCAAGCAGAAACGGGAGGTAAGGATGAATACCCTTCCCCTTGCCTCTGGGTTGTGATAGGTACATTTTTTTAATTTATGTTTCCATTGTTCTCACTTTTGTATGTATCATTTATGCCTTCGGATTCATTTTAAACATTTTTAAGTGGAGAGAAGGCATGTTAGTGTGAATGAGCTAATGGCTGTGATTTGCATCATGATTATTCCTCACTTTTTATCTGTGTGGACCTTGATCTCTGCTGCCACTCTGTCCCTGGCTGACATGACATGTTCCTCCTGAAATTGATGAAGCGTACATTTTCTTCTTGATAATTGTTTTTTGTAATGATTTGGAGCTTTTTGATGGAACATTAACGAAATATATTTATAGTAGTTGGCGCTAATAAATATGAAAACTAACATTTTCATGGATGACCTTTTGTATTTTTTTAATGGTCAAATTTTTTATAAACAAAGATGAAAATATTTGATGGAATATTGCAGGTAAACATTTTTACTTAGTATCATTTTGTTGAATTGCTTCACGTTTGTCCTTCTGAAACAACTATATTTCTTATGGCCCTTCTTTCCCTTTACTATTAATTATAGTAGCTTAGTGTCTTTAGTTATGATTACTATTGCCTTGATGAAACATAACCAAAAACAAGTAGAGGAGGAAAGGGTTTATTTGGTTTACATAGCCTGAGTCACAGTCCTTTGAGGGAAGCCCAGGCAGGAACTCAAACCAGGCAGTGTTGTTGTTTGTTTTTGCTTTTTTGGGGGGGCCTGCCACCCAGCTCTCAAATAAGTCACACACGGAGGAGTATTCTTACTTGTAAATGTTTAGCCTTACCTTGGCTTGTTTCTTGCTTTTCTTTCTTTCTTTCCTTGGTTGTTTTAGACAGGGTTTCTCTGTGTGGTTTTGGTGCCTGTCCTGGATCTCGTTCTGTAGACCAGACTGTCCTTGAATACACAGAGATCTGCCTGGCTCTGCCTTCCAAGTGCTGGGATTAAAAGCATGCGCCACCACTACCTGGTTTTGTCAGCTTTTCTTAAATTAACCCATCTACCTTTTGCCTCTGGGCTTTTACCTTTTCCTATTTCTGTATATGTAACGCGAATTGCTAAATGGTCTTATTGATTAAAAAAAAAAAAATCCAGAGCCAGATATCAGGGTGAAAGCTGAAAGATCAGAGGGATAGAAAAAGTCAGCCACAAGTTCTTACCGCTAAGAAATCCCCAACCCAAGAGAGAGCTACTTCCTGTATACTCACGCCTATATACCTTTCTATGCCCTGTCATCTTACTTCTTCTCTCCACCCAGCTACATCACTTCCTCTTTCCACCCAGCTCTATCGCTTCCTGTCTGTCTGTACAGATCTCTATGATTAACTAGTGCTGGGATTAAAGGCATGTGCCACCATGCCTGGCTCTGTTCCCAGTGTGGCCTTGAACTCACAGAGATCCAGATGAATCTCTGCCTCCCGAATGCTAGTATTAAAGGCATGTGCTACCTCTATGTTTAATATAGTAGCTGGCTTTTTCCTTTGATCCTCAGCCAAGCTTTGTTTGTTAGCACAAATAAAATACCACCACATGTATATCTTTCTTTCTTATTCCATTGCTGGTTGTAAAGATGGGTGGCTGGCCCTTGCATCCTCCTCCTCCTCTCGCTCCTTCTTCTTTTCCTCCCAGATTTCTGTTTCTGTTTATCCTCTCTGCCAACCCTGCTTATTTCTTTCTCCTCACTATTGGCCATTGAGTTGTTTATTAGATCATCAGGTGTTTTAGACAGGCACAGTAACACACCTTCACAGAGTTAAACAAATGCAACATAAACAAAAGTAATACACCTTAAAACAATATTTTACAACAAGGCAGAAACCTGGAGGCAAGAACTTATGCAGAGACCATGAAGGAGTACTGCTTACTGGCTTGCTCAGCCTGCTTTCTTATAGCATCTAGAACCATCAGCCCAGGGGTGGCAGAACCCTTCATGGGCTGAGTCCTTCCACATCAATCAGTAATTAAGAAAATTATCTACAGACTTAATCCACAACCCCATCCTATGCAGGCAGTTTCTCAGTTGAGGTCCTCTTGAGATGACTCCAGCTTGTGTCAAGTTGACATGAAACTAGCCAGCACGCTTAGTTGATTCCTTTCCTTTGTATGGGCGCACATGTCCCTAAATCTCCTGTCACCTGTCTCCTACCTTTTTAAACTTTATAACAGCTGACATTTTTGTTCTTAATCTCTCAAGTATCCCACTGCGGTGAGTGGAAAGCAGTAATGTCCTCCAACACTTCAGCTGCTTGCAGTGATCTGATGGCCAGATTCTTAAAAACGTTGACTGCTGTACTCTTCTTTTTATTCTGTGCAGCACTTTCCATCTTCAAACATTGCTGCTTCTGATCTTCTGCAGACTGAAGCCTAATAGTCAGCTAGTAATTGTCTTTCTAAATAATTTTTGACTGGAACCTGACCATACTTCTGAGACACCCTGTGTTCTCTAGAATTTGTATAGCCAGGGCTAGAACTTAATGGGCCTTGGAAAGATTTTGTCTTAAAGTGAAAAGGGCTGAGCTTGTCAGCACACACCTACAACCTCAGCTGCTCAGGAGTCTGAAGCACGAGGGCCAAAAGTTCAACACTAGCCTAGACAAATTAAATTTCCCAGACCTGGTCTCAAAATAAAAATTTAAAAAGTTATTAGGGATGTAGCTCAGTTAGTGTTTGCCTACCACAAGGTTCTGAGCTCAAGTCCCTGGGACAACAGCAACAAAAGAAGTAAAGAGTCTACATTTTCTGTAATTCACCAGCTAAAGCAGTATTGTGGCTGTCGATATTTTTAGATCTGTGTTAGTGCTTTTGTATATGGGCTGAGTATCCTATATATAACATGGTGGGGACCAGATGTGTTTCAGGGTTCTGGTTTTGGGGGAATCGCAGATGTTTAGCCTTCATCTCCATCAGTGCTATAAGTGAAGTTAGTAAAATACTGTGCATTCAACCATTAGTTCCTTTGTAGGGATAAGGAATTAGAGCTGAGAAAGCCAAGTTCTCAAGCCAGTAAATAACAGCCGGCTGTGACCTGCAGTGCTGGTGATGTGTCCTGCCTGCTCTCGTGCTTCTCTGGATGTGTCACCGCATAGATGTCTAGAACAGTCCAAAATTGTGATAATTTGATGTGGCTGTACTTCTTGCTTGGTGTGGCTTTGTTCCATTCTCATGGTCAGATCTGTATTGTCTGCATCTTATTTTAGTTGAATTGAAGAAGAAAAAGAAGAAAAAAAACAAGAACAAAAAAATAAATGGTTTGCCACCTGAAATAGCCTCTGTCCCAGAGCTGGCAAAGTACTGGGCCCAGAGGTACAGGCTCTTCTCTCGCTTTGATGATGGGATCAAGTTGGACAAAGGTAAATAAAATATATATGTGTTTTTAGCTTTATTTAGAAGCTACTTAAAAAATATAAAAAAGTTGTAAAACAAAATTTTAATATCCTTTTTACCTAAATTCAGCTATTTCCAACATTTATAATTTTCATTCTGTGTATGTTGTCTTTTTCTGATCAGTTGCATATATCACGCCACTCCCCAATAATTAGTATGCATTTTCTAAGAACAAGGATGTTTTTCTGTAATAATAATAATCAAGACCCTGGGATCAGCCCTTAGTACCACAAGAAAATAAAGATAGTAAGTTATCTTTATAACCCATTTGTTGTCATAAAGGAACATGTCGTGCATTTAGTTTTCATGTTTCCTTAGCTTCCTTTAACTTGTAGATCCTCAGACTCTAGTGCTCAGGGCTTCACCTGAGCCAGGCAGGTACTCTACCACTGAGGCACTCCTCCAGCACAACTTTAACATCTTTCAAGGAATGATGGTCAGTTCTGTTTGTAGTATCACTCAATCACATATATACATCTATCTGTGTTTTATCTTCAGGTTTAATCCATATTTGTAGCATCTTATGCAAAGTAGCAAAAGTATATAGATTATTAAAAATAATATCTGATGAAGATATACCTAATGCAGAAAGTTATAATTTAGTTAATTAGTGCTGAAAACTTTAATTCTTCATTGAATTTTCCTTCTTTGATCTTAAGAGACTTAACTTAGTCTCACAGACTGACACTCATTTTCATATTGAAACTAACTAAACATCTCTCTTTGTTAACAATCAAAATCAAGAGGTCTGTTATGGAATACAGGTGATTCTATGCTCCCTACATAATTTGTAAAATAATGTGTGATACAGAACGTATATAGGAATTTTATTAGAAAAAAGACTGGAAAAAGACATATAAACTGTTTAAAGGAGTTTAGAATTCTTTAAGTAATGAAGAGCCATTTAAAGTTTTGAAGTAGTGGGAACAGGAAAACCTTAAATCTCTTTCTGAGAAAAGCAGGCTCTTCTGGTAGAAAGGAAAGCATGTATTTTCTTTCCTCCAGCTAAGTATGGCTTCATTTCTGAAGATGGCAAGGATTCTGCTATTCCTGCTATGCTAATGCAGCCTCCTGGTCATTGGCTACCATTCTTTGCTTTTTCTGACACTTAAAAACATGTATTGTCATACACACCATGCACAGACATACATGAAGGCAAAGTACTCATAAAATAATAGTAAATATTTTGAAAACATATTCCCAAAATGTCAGTAGGAATCCATCATTACCTCTCCATTGTGAATAAAATAATTGAGAAACTCACCAGCTGATAAGTAGTAGGTAGTGCCTCAAACAGAAAAGTCGTAATATATATTCTGGAGAAATATGGATATCTTGCCAATTAGTCAGGAATTAGAAACTTTGTAGAACCTTTCTCTAAAGCTAGGTAACTAAGCATTTTTGTGAATATCTGTGTGGAGAGAGAAGAGGGCTCAGATCCATAGAACTGAAACTAGGGGTTGCTGTGACCCACCCAGTGTAGACATGAAGCTAACAGATCCCTTACAAGAGTGGTAAAAGGGCTGGAGAGATGGCTCAGAGGTTAAGAGCACTGACTGCTCTTCCAGAGGTCCTGAGTTCAATTCCCAGCAACCACATGGTGGCTCACAACCATCTGTAATGAGATCTGGTGCCCTCTTCTGGCCTGCAGTCATACATGCTATATACATAATAAATAAATAAATCTTAAAAAATAAAATAAAAAAAAAACTTAAAAAATTTAAAAAAAAAAAAAAAGAGTGGTAAAAGCTTTTAACCGAGCTCCTCCTAACCACTGAGCAGACTCTTCAGATCCAAAAAGGTTTTTAAACTTGAACAATGTTTTCTTCTTCATGCTTGGATTCTTGGAATTGAACATTTTACACAAATATTCTCCTTTACAGAGGGCTGGTTTTCAGTTACTCCTGAGAAGATTGCTGAGCATATTGCTGGCCGTGTCAGTCAGTCCTTCAAATGTGACATTGTAGTAGATGCTTTCTGTGGAGTTGGAGGAAATACCATTCAGTTTGCCTTAACAGGGAAAAGAGGTAAATTAGTCATCTGTGGCAGAGAACTGTTTGATTTCCAATTTATACGTAAATATTTTTACTTTTGTTCATTTCTTTGATGAGATTTAACATATAATTGATAATTGCATACCAGATATTTATTACAGCAATAGCTTATGTGTTTATTATTCATCTTACATAATGTTTAGTAAGCACTCAATATGTGTGTATTTAGTTAACAGTCATAAATTATGGTTTTTGCTATCTTGATTTCACAGATAAATTGAGACATAAAAAAGATAAATAATTGCACAGGATTTTGTGGACATACTTATGAATCTCTGGAGCCAAGATTCTAGCAGTCTATAAATAATGGTTCTTCAGAATCAATGGATGGGGACCAAGCTTTCTCTGTGACTCAGTAGCTTTATGATTTTTGACATTCAACTTTGAAGGACACATTTGAATTTATCACTTAGTCTTGTGATACTTTTCAACTGTAAAATCCCAAAGCTCCAAAAATTCTTTAAATATATGTCATCCTCCCGATTGTTTGACCATGGAACCAGGAGGGAAAAAATCTCCAATACTGTATTGTCTACTAATTACTGTCAGATGTGTAGTGTGCTTTTTGTCAGGAAACAAAGGCTTTAAAAAGTGGACTGTTTGGCAGTGAGGTAACTCAGTGGGCAAGGGCTTTTGCCACCACACACATAAATAAATAAGTAGATAAATGCTTTTAAAAATTAATGGAATGTTCTCATGGAATATGGTGATGCATATGAGCACTTGGGAGACAGGAAGGAGGGTTGCGGGTTAGATTGGAATGAGCTACAGAAAGACCACCCCCCTCTCCCAGCCCCTTTTTTTAACTGCCTGGAACTGAAGATATATCCTGGTAGAGCCCTACCTATAGTGCACTGGATGTATGGCTCTTCTGTTATCCCAGTGCTTTGCAAATGAAAGGCAGCCAAATCATACTCCAAAGATACTTTTCCCACATTATCTTCATATTATCTTCACCAATAGGTTGTGGCTTCCGTTTTAGTGGATTTCAGCAGAATCTCATTAATTTATATGAACTTTTTAAAGTTGATTAGGAAAGCAAAATATTACTCTGGAAGCAGAGTATAGAAGTCAGAAAATGCTAAGGTGAATTTGCCCATTGGCTTTAAGACCAGAACTGATGAGCTGTGACCTTGATTCTGTTACTCTATAGTGTTCTAGAGGCATGCATGGCATTTGCTGACTTCATGTGGTCTCCCAGTAACCCAGATAAAAGCAGTTTTCACATTTACCAGATAATAATTATCTTCTTGTCTTCCACTAATGCAATATTTCAGAAATTCAGATTTTGTTAAATAAGCCTCATATGTGTGTGTTGCATGAAAATAGTGTGTGTGTGTGTTGCATGAAAATATTTTTCCTCAAAAGTTATCAAACTCATTCCTTTTTAGCATTTTGTCATAAGACAGTGGTTAAAATATCTGCACTATGATAAAGCAAGTCTGGAAATTTTCTTTAAATATCATGAAAAACATGCATATTGTAGATTGATTTCTTAATTGAGGTTTGTTGCCAAGTTATGTAGCTTAACACACATTTGATTTAAAAAAAAAAAGTTGTACAATGTGAGTCATAAAGGAAGGCTAGTGCCATGTCCTCTTTGTCAGCTTCCTCTATAACAGCGGTTCTCAGCCACTGCTTTGGGGTTTGAACAACTCTCTCATAAGGATATCATACCAGAGATCAAGCATATCAGATATGTACATGAGAACCACTGCTCTATAACCTCTTGGTGTCACTGTATCACTCACCCTTACAAATTATCAGACCCTAAGAAGAAAGGGAAGCAAGTAGTCAATACTGGGTCTTCCTAGGGCTGTAATGACCTAGCCTCTGCCCTGACAGCCTGTGGGACTAGAAACATTGACTCGTTTTAAGGAAATTGGTCTTTTCTGAAAACCAGCATTGGGGTTTACATGCAAGAAGTAGCATTTGTAAGCATTTATTGCTCCAACTGTACGTAGCCCTCAACACTACTACCCCCAGTCCTCCATATTTTATGGCAACTACTGCCACTTGCTTTGGATGATGGCTGGGCAAGACAACATAGAAACTTGTTCTATGGATCATGGTTTCTTGATACAACTCTATGTGAGTCTTTCTAATTTAAATATATTTGAACTAAAATTTTTATTTATGTGTAGCTACATGTCTCTTACATCTTTATGTGTGTGTGTGTGTGTGTGTGTGTGTGT
>CABHPH010045149.1:0-16303 GCA_902168325.1 Peromyscus nudipes | reverse complement strand
TTTTTTTTTTTTCTGCTTGTATGTTTGTTATATTCTATTCTGGCTTGCTTATTATTATTACTACTCTTTTAGATATCTATTTGTATTCTAATGAAAGAAACAAAGAGTGTGGATTTGGGTGGGTGGGAAATTGGGGAGGACAGGGGAGAACTTGTGGGAGAGCGTAATCAAAATAGATTGTATAAAATATTTTCAATAAAAGCCATGAAGTTAGAAAATTTTTTGAGAATATAATATAATTATATCATTTCCCCTTTCTTTCCTCCCTCAAAACCCTCCCATATACCCCTTCTTGCTCTCTTTCAAATTTAGGGGCTCTTTTTTTTAACTAATTGTTGTTATATTTATATATGTATTTGTATATATCTATATATTCCTAAATATAACCTGCTCAACCTATATAATTTTACTTGGCTGTGTCTTCAGGGATGACCATTGGGTATTGGATAACCAATCTGCATGTTCTTCCTTGGGGAAGACTATTTGTCACATTATCAGCATTCCTTAGTTGCCTGTAGATCATTGTGTGGGGATCAGTGTTTGTGGTATATCCCCCATCCACTTTGGCATGTCTATTGTTGTCCTTGTTCAGCTCATGTTGAAGCACTCATGTTGGCGAGACTTTATGGGTGTAGCTTCTCCCATTACAAAACAATTCCAGTACCTAAAGCTCAGGGAACATTGCAGAAGAGGGGTGGAAAGATTGTTAAAAAAAAAAAAAGATCAGGGAGTTTCATGTGAGATTGTGACTCCTAGCAACATCAAAAAAATTATACTTTTAAGCACTGAGTTGTAAAAACATAATTTATTTTATTTTGAAATTTTGAATATATGACTGGTACAAGGCAAGAGCAGGCTTGACAGGCTTGGAGTGGAAACAATAAAACTGCATAAGGTACAACAGAATGAAAGGAGGTCATATAGATTGTGAGAAGACTGTCTCATTTCACACTAAAGGCATTTGAATTATCTGCTTTGTTGAGCATGAGGAGTTGTATATACATAGTCTAGTGTTTAAAACCTCATCTTGGCTGTTGTAAAGGGCAACGTATGAGTAGGAAACAGTGGTAAAGCTGATAGGAGAAGAGGGTGATCAATGTCTAAGAGGAAGATGAGTTAGGAAAGAGAAAATCATGGGCCTCAAGCAAATGCAGGAGATAGAGCTGACAAGATTCTGGCTTGCTACAGAAATGTAATGTGAAATATATGTAAATATAAAGATAAGGGAACAGAACTGGTCAAGTTCATGTTAATAATGTGCAACTGAACCCAATATGTAAGAATTATTTTTTTGTTTCAATATGAAACCAATATTGAAAGTATTAGTGAGTGATTTTATAATTTTCACAAGTCAAAGTTATAATGCTATTTCTACTTCCAGCACTTTGAGAAAGCACATTTCCCGAATTCATTGATCAAATACGGCTCATGCATAGATATTCAGAGAAGCTGTGGGTGCTGGTCCAACCCGACTCTACTGCTTGGCTTCTCAGCTCTTATAATCTTCGACTCCAACAGCACATTGCATCATTGCAATGACTAAACACAATGTACATGAAAATGAATGATATTCAATGATCACTTGACATAAGAAATTGGTGATGGTCCATTTAGGCATTGAGTTTATGATTCTAAAGTGGACGAAAATTAATTCAAAGCAATGATGAAAAGCTTAAAGTGAATTTTATGGAGAGAAATTTTCAGAGGATTGTTTTCTTACTAGAGACAATGCATCCCTTAAAAATCATAGGCATAGATTAAGCAGATAGTGTGATGGGTCCTAAAGTCATGCTTTACTAACACGGAATTTTTTTCATAGAAAAATGGTGCACTAGGAGAGCCAAATAAGTTGTGATCTAGTATCATTTTTCACATTCTGTTAGCTTTCATGACCAATTCTTTTACTCCGTCTAGATGTATTAACTCTAGCAAACACTGCAGAGTAACCTACTGTCATCAATGCTTATAAAGTCTCTGTGAAATGACTTATTTTAAAAAAGCTAACACAAGAGTTCTTTCTTTTGTTAGAGGTCACAAAGATTGCTCTGGCTGCTTTTGATCATACCTACCTGGCTGATGAATTAAAAGAGTCAACACATCAAACCAATTTTCAGATTCTTTCTGTTTTTTAACTCTATGGGAAATTTCCCATAGTCACATCAGAGGCAAATTTAGCTCAAGGCAAGTGAGTAATCAATCATAACATTCTTTAGGCAGCTTCTCTTAAATAACAGAGGATAGAGAATGAGTCTGTGTAGTGGAGCTGCATAATTGAACTGTGAGCAGCATATTGGGGAGCTAGCAGCTTTTACTAACTTGACACATTGCAGTTGGTGTTTTCAAAATGCAGTTGGAATTAATCCCCATTCAGTTTAACATATTGTGATGCCTCTTTATGCTTTTGGGTAAAAATCATGGTGATGGCTCTTGCAGTTTTGCAGAGCAGACATGCTTTTCTGTATATACTTTACACTTTGACCCCTATATTGTATTCTTCCTGTCCCCTTTAACTAGATAAATAACATACCCCTTATATTTAGCACTTCAACCAAACTGGTATTCTGTGTTTTCTTGGGATGCAATATTCTCTTCTTCCAGGATCTTTTCATAGATGATAGCATATGTCATAATCATATCTAACCATAGTCTTTATCATTTTGCATGTGGCTTTCAGAAACAATACAAATAGGCACAGTGGATCCATTACCAGTTTTCCAATTATAAGAGAATTTTATTTTTTATCACCATGTGGATCTGTGATGGATCACTTCGCTATTGCATTCCTGCCCCTTGTTAAACTTTGATAGTCAATAGTCCATTTTCTCTTTTTATACCTCATCATTATAATGACATTATGTGAATGGAATTAAAAAACACATAATCTTTAGAAATTGGTTTGTCTACACTCTGTCTATACATTTTCAAAGTCACCCAGGCTGCTGTGTACTTCAGGAGTTTGATACTTCTTATTACATACATACATTAGTTTATCCATTCACTCACTGAAGAGCATCTGGATGTTTACTGTTTAGAACTATTATGAATGAAGCTGTTATAAATATTCATGTGCATGTTTTTACATGAATGTAAATCTTCATGTCTCTGGGATACATGCCCAGAAAAACAACGGCTGAGGTAGAATGAAAGTTGCATGCAAAGAATTAAAACAACAACAATAACAGCAATAACAACAGCAAAAAGCAACTGTCAATCTTTTCCATAGTGGCTGTACAACCAGTAATGTGCAGGATCATTTCACTGCATCCTCACCAACATTGGTTTTCCTATTAAGTTCTATTTCAGTACTCTGAGAGATGGGTGATAATACCTCATTGTCACTTTAATTTGCATTTTTATAACATAAAAATTGGTGGATATCATTTGGATGCATTTTTATAACATAAAAATTGGTGGATGATTGGAATAGTATTATATCCCCATAAGTCACATTTTGACCACTGTTTCCTGGCTGGTGGTACAATTGTGGAAGGTGGGAAACTTTGAAGAGCTTGACTTGACTAGTAGAAGTCAACCACTGAGGATGTATCTTTGACAGTCAGAGCCATGCCCCTGCACCTCAGTTCCAACAACCTCACCCTGGAAATAAAAAGGTGTGCATAAAGGTTTGTTTAAGCCATTTTCCCATTGAGATAGAAAGATTAGGATCATGTATCCTTTCCACTTCTCAAATGCTTCTAGCTGCATCACAGCAGGCTTGATTTCAACATGAAAGAACAGAGGGCCAAGGGGATCAGTCCCATGGTGAGAAAGAAAGCAAGGGAGTTCAGGTGCCAAGATCGCATTTTTCCCAAACAACTTCCATCAGTGATAATAGGTATCTGCAAGAACTTCATTAATTCCCTCTGAGGGCAGAGCCCCTGATAACCTAACCATCTAGATCTCATCCAATTCCTCAACAGCATTGTAGTGGAGACGAAGCTCCTAAGCATGTGAACTTTGGATGAAAATATTCCCTTTATAGTCAAGTCATAGTAATTGTTTTGAGGCAGAGATACCTTAGATTAACATTCATAAAAAAACCCAAAGAGTAGTTGATGTTATTATTATCATTAAGTAAATGTATGAAATACAGTCTGGGAGATAACCTGTCTTCAAGCCAATTCAGATTCACAAAATCTATTTGCTTTTATTATCTTCTGCCACAGGGACAATCATACTATATCTTTCTTTCACACTCCTCTTCTCTCATAGTACCGCCTTTGTCTGGAGCACTCAATTATTTGTGCCTACTTAAATATTTCTCACTTTTGATAACCTATTATACAAGCTACCTCCAAGAAGCTCTTTGGGTCTCTCAGTAAATGGAATTTCTAGTTTTGTGATTTTCTTGAAACCACAATCAGGACATTGTGCATTTCTGTATGCTCACCCAATGCGCAGTATAGTCTTGAGGATGAGGTTTGATCACATTCACCCTATCTCTCTCTCCATTGCTGTTCACATAGTGCTCACAGCTGGGAACACTGGATTTTTTTCCCCTCCACCCTATCAGTACTTAGGTTGCAACCTTGTTTCTTTAATCAGAATTTGAATTGGCTTTTAAATTTGGTATGAAATGTAGCTTGGCAGATACAAAATTGAAAAACATAGACAAAAAGACATGAAAGGATGCAGCAGTCAGTCATTTACTCAGGCCTTACAGTGTGCAATGAAAACAGAGTGGTTGATTAAAAATGGGGCAATAGAGAATACATGTATTAGTTTAGATGTGGCCTTAGGAAACACTTGAAATATGGTGTAAAATATTTAGGTGTACATAGCAATTTTCTTCAAGGAACTTAACAGGGTTGTGGCAATATAGCCATAGGCCAAATTACTGTTACATATTTTATATCACCAGAGACACATAATGCTTGGAATCAAGTACAAATTCAGGTCAATATTTGTGGAATGAATATGTGAAGTACTGGGTATTGAGGAAGCCGAGGAGCAGTAGTTAGAGAACACAGCTACAGATAGTAGTATGATGGTAGAGGAAACTAAGACAGGTATTGAGACTCCAGCCTTACTTAGTTTGAGGAGGATACACACAGGTGAGAATGGAGGAGCATGGGGAGAGCTGATAGAGAAGTAATCCTTTTGCAGAGCGATGTTATTTTGTTGGCTCAAATGGATACAGTTGTCTCTATGTCCCCCACAGAAAATCTAGGCTTCTATCCTCTACATGTCAGGAGGCTTATCTAACCGATCTCAGATAATGGAATTGTCTTTTTAATTCATTCTCTGAGGTGCCTTAAATCAAGGTAGTCACTTCATTAGTTGTCTCTCCTGTAAAGAAAATATCCTGATCTTCCACAGTAATTCATCCTTAAGTAATACTGGCATTGTTCTCTGTGTGTAATGCTAAGTTAGACCAAAAGTTGGTAGAAGTGATACAAATAAACAGAAAATTATTTTGAGAGAAGGAATGGGTAACACATCAGTTTCCATTTAGTTGTTTGATATATATAAATCAGTAACTCAGCAATATATATTACATACATATTACCTTTAATAATTATTTATATATTTTATATTATATAATTAATATATAATAGTTATACTATATATAATAACAACTACACAGTAATACATATTATAATATGTATAATATATAATGTAGTGTTAGTAAATATTCTTGAACTGGAGAATATACTGGCATATTTGTGTTATAATGAGGTCCTCTGGCTTACATCAGTGAGAGACAGGAAAGGATGGGATGAGGTAAGACCTGAAAGATGATCACAGTTAGATCACAATTAGAAGGCTTGGGTTGTATTCTGAGTGTGATGTGCAAGGCTCCTGGAAGGTTTTGAGTAGATGGGTTGCCACCAACAATTTTTATGTTCTAAAAATTGTGTGGCTGTTTTGTTGAGAATGAAATGAATGAGTGAAGAAATGGAAGCAAAGACTTGGGATGAGTTTCTGTAGTCACTGAGGTAATAGATAGTGGTTTACATAAAAGTGATAGCACACAGGAGATGATAAAATGAAGTGGATTGGGGCACTGATTTGATACAAAGATGATGAGACTTGATGAATTTATTATAGATGAGTGGGAAAGCTACTCATGACTAGATTCTAGGGTTTGACAACTAACAATAATCATGTACACTGGAGAGTTAGGTTTTAGAGTGGGTAATAAAGATTGTGATGGTGAGTGTTGAATACCTGTGCTGCCTAATTGTTTTGTTGTTGTTTTTATTCTTGTCAACTTAACACAGGGTAGGATCAATCTGGGAAGAGGGAACCTCAATTGAGAAAATGTCTCCATCAGATTGTGCTAAAGATATGTTTATGGTATATTATTTTTCTTTTTGTCTGTCTAGTCATTTCATACTGACTTCCTTTTTGATTAAGGAATTTTTTATTCATTTTACATACCAACCACAGGTCCCCCTCTCTTCTCTCCTCCCACCCTTGTAGCCTCCCCCCACAACCCCATTCCCTCCTGCAACAAGGTAAGGCCTCCCATGGGGAGTCAGCAGAGCCTGGTCCATTCAGTAGAGGCAGGTCCAAGCCTCTACCCTCTGCATCAAGGCTGTGCAAGGTGTCCTACCATAGGTAGTGGACTCCAAAAAGCCAGCTCATGCACCAGGGATGGATCCTGATCCTACTGCCAGGGAGCCCCTTAAGCAGATCGAGCTATACAACTGTCTTGCTTGTGCAGAGGGCCTAGTCCAGTCCCACAGATGCTCCACAGCTGTTGGTCTAAAGTTCATGAGTTTTCACCAGCATGATTTTATTGTCTCTGTAGGTTTCCCCATCATGATCTTGGTGCACTTGCTCATAGAATCCTTCTTCTCTCTCTTTGACTGGACTCCTGGAGCTCAGCCTGGTGCTTGGCTGTGGAACTCTGCATCTGCTTGCATTAGTTACAGGGGAAAGGCTCCATGATGAGAGGGTACTCACTGATCTGATTACTGGGGTAAGCCAGTTCAGGCACCCCCTCCATTATTGCTAGTAGTCTAAGTTTGGGTCATCCTTGTGGATTCCTGGGAGCTTCCCTAATACCCAGTTTCTCCCTATCCCCATGATGTCTCCCTCTTTCATGGTATCTCATTCATTGCTCTCCCACTCTGTCCTAGCTCCAGCTCAACCATGCCATTCCCTTATGTTCTCATCCCCCATTCTCTACCCTCCATTGCTCCCCCCACCCCCAGTTTACTCATGGATGACTCATTTATTTCCCCTTCCCAGGGTGATCCATGCTTCCCTCTTAGGGTCTTCCTTGTTAGCTAGCATCTCTGGAGCTGTGGATTGCAGTCTGGTTATTGTTTACTTTACATCTAGTATCCACTTATGAGTGAGTACATGCCATATTTGTCCTTCTGAGTCTGAGTTACCTCACTCATCCAGTTCCATCCATTTGCCTGCAAATTTCATGATGTCATTGTTTTTCTCCATTGTGTATATGTACCACATTTTCTGTATCTATTCTTCAACATTGAGGGACATCTAGGTTGTTTCCAGGTTCTGGCTATTACAAATAGTGCATTTATTAACACAGTTGAGCATGTGTCCTTGTGGTATGATTGAGCATTCCTTGGGTATATGGCCAAGAGTGGTATAGCTGGGTCTTAAGGCAGATTGATTCCTAATTTTCTGAGAAATTGCTATATTGATTTCCAAAGTGGCTATACAAGTTTGCACTCCCACCAACAGTGGAGGAGAGTTCCTCTTGCTCCACGTCCTCTCCAACATAAGCTGTTATTAGTGTTTTTGATCTTAGGCATTCTGACAGGTGTAAGATGGTATCTTAGAGTCCTTTTGATTTGCATTTCCCTGATGACTAAGGATGTTGAGCAATTCCTTAGATGTCTTTCTGCCATTTGAGATTCGTCTGTTGAGAATTCTTTGTTTAGCTCTGTAGCCCATTTTTATAATTGGATTGTTCGGTATTTTGATGTCAAGTTTCTTGAATTCTTTATATATTTTGGAGATCAGCTCTCTGTCAGATATAGGGTTGGTGAAGATCTTTTCCCATTCTGTAGGCTGTTGTTTTGTCTTGTTTACCATGTCATTTGCCTTACAGAAGCTTCTCAGTTTCAGGAAGTCCCATTTATTAATTGTTGCTCTCAGTGTCTGTGCTACTGGTGTTATATCTAAGTGGTCTCCTGTGCTAATGCATTCAAGGCTACTTCCTACTTTCTCTTCTATCAGGCTCAGTGTAACTGGATTTATGTTGAGGTCTTAGATCCATTTGGACTTGAGTTTTTTGCATGATGATAGATATGGATCTATTTGCAATCTTCTACATGTTGACATCCAGTTATGCCAGCACTATTTGTTGAAGATGCTCCAAAAAGCCAGCTCATGCACCAAGGACAGGTCCCAGGCCCACTGCCTGGGAGCCTCCCAAACAGTTCAAGCCAATCAACTGAAATGGATGAGATGTACATGAGCAATCTGGAGGTGAGGGGGGTGGTGGAGGGCAAGGGTCGGGGGAAAGAGAGCTTGGGGGAGCGGGAGGTCCCGGCTGGATTGGGAACAGAGTGGGGGAACAGGGAGGGAGATGCCATGATAAATGAGGGTCCCATGGGAATAGGAAGAAGCAGAGTACTAGAGAGGTCCCCAGAAATCCACAAAGACACCTCCACGATAGACTACTGGAAATGGTCGAGAGAATGCCCGGGCTGACCTACTCTGGTGGTTGGATGGCCGAACACCCTAACTGTCATAGTAGAACTCTCATCCAGTGACTGATGGAAGCAGATGCAGAGATCCATGGCCTGGCCCCGGTAGAGCTTCAGGAGTCCATTTGGCATTGGCGAGAGAGAGGGGAGGAATTATATGAGCAAGAGATATTGAGACCATGATTGCAAAAAGCACCGGGACAAATAGCCAAACTAGTGGAAACACATGAACTGTGAGCCAGTAGCTGGGGAGCCCCCATGAGACTGGACCGGGCCCTCTGGATGGGTGAGAGAATTACTCTTTAGAAGACTTCTTTGTGGCAGCTGTGCTTTGGGCACTAGTGACCCTTGAATAAATAGAGCCTTGAGGCTGGAGTGGTGTTTCACTGCTTAAGACAACTGCTGCTCTTGCAGAAGACCTGGGTTCCGTTCTCAGGATACATATGGAGGCTCACAACCATTTGTAACTCTGTTTCCAGGGAGTCAAATACATGAGTCTGACTTCCTCAGGTACCAAGAATATTTGTGGTACAAATACATCGATGCAAGGAGAGCATTCATGCACATGTAATAAAAATTACTGAATCTTTAAAAGGGTGCATTTGTATAATAAATAGCCAGATATTAAATATCATTCTTATTTATCTCAGTTACGGATTCGTTGTCTATCTGAAATTTTCTTTGACCTTAACATTCTGTTAAATTGTTTTATTAAATAAACTACCAGGGATGTCAATATTTCTTGACATCAGTTTTTCTAACTGTGCCTTTATGATCTGTTAGTATTTGATGTTGTGAATATTTAAGAATCAAGTAGTTTTGTCAATTACACTCTAGGAGTACTACATTTCATTCTTTCCCCTAAAATGTTGTCATTCTTCATTGAAGGAGATCCATTTCTTCCCTCATTTTTCCTTTAGACCTAGAATATTCTAACAAATCTTTTTCTTTTGAACTTTCAATATGTATTTTATAAGTAATGTAAGAAGATAATCCATAAAGAATTCAAATTTATGGCTTTAGCTGGGGTGACCATATACCTCATAATCCAAATCAGGACAGCAGGTAAAGAGAAATGGGGGGGGTATTATTAAGCAATTAAAATGTAGTTATTGCAAAGAGAGAGTGAAATAAATCAGAATATATTCTAACTGTGCTTGTAGCTTGCTTCTTCCAAAGAAAAATAAATACTAAAGAGACTGGAGTAATCATGGGTAAGGAATGGCACAGTACAGCACAGATATGTGTACGGCTTTTGCCACTGGGCTCATCTTGGTCTGCCATTGTCCCTTCATGACTGGCTTCCAATATCTGCAGATCATTGACTGTTGCTGTAACCACTGATCCTGACCAGTCATTTGAACTGCACTGTAACTTTTACTTTCTCTGAAGCTTTCTGGTTTTGTTGTTTATTTCCCCAATTCTTGGCTGGGCTTCACTCTCTGAATCTGCTCTCCATTGTACCAATATTGACAGTCAGAATTTAATTTCATATCAATGATTTGAGTTACTCCTTAGGCTAATCTGTACCCAATTACAAGATACAACAAACACATGCTGAAATTACTTATTCATGTTTTCCACTATCCTTTAATCACAGAAAGATAGAGTGCGTGGAAGGCAGCATTTAATTTAATCTCAGTGACTTTGATTGCTGTAATTCTGATTCAAAATCTTGTCTCCTTTTACAACATGACCAATGTAAGAACAATGTTATACAATAATGTGTTCTTATCACTTCCAAGTTTTATTAATTAATCATGAAACAGAAGTAAATTGGTCATTTTGCAACCAATTGTCAGCTCCACCCATGGAAGTGATAATGGTTGCAAACTTATAAATGCAATTTATTAAGCTTTTCTCATTATTAGCTAAATACCTCTATGAATAAGTCTGTCCTTTATAACCTAAAAGGGCTGCTTGTCAGAGATGAGTAACATCAAAGTTTATTTTAAATCATTGCTTCCAGTTTGGGAGTTTTCATATCAAGAATTCATTTATAAGTACCCTTAGGTTTTCTTTTGTTTCATGCCAATGGGAATGGGACATATTGTGTTATGTATCATTGTTTTAATACATCTGAGAGCCACACTGCAAATTTAGATGACAGATGGGAAGAGCCACTATTGACTTGGGGTAATTCACAGAGGTTGCCAAGAGCCCATTAATTTTGTGTTCCAGAAATTTAGATACCAGCTTGAAAATAATAAATTAGCTATGCTCAAGCAATGAAAAATACTTTGTATTATGCAATGAGAAAAAAAACACAAATAGTGTACATTTATTTTTCAGAAACTTGGCCTAATGAGAGTTTAATAGTTTTATTTTTTTATTATCCTATAGTATATAAAGGAGAGTACCACTATTCTGAAATGCAAATTTCAGAACATTTGGGAATTCCAACACCTCTGAAGTTTGCACTATTCCAATCTTTACCATAATAGAACATTTTGAAAATCTGAAAACAGAAAAATACCATCCGTGTGTGTGTGTGTGTGTGTGTGTGTGTGTGTGTGTGTGTGTAAAATTTCTGTTCTGCAGACTTGAATTAATTGTTTGCTGTTTTAGCCTTTTGGGATGGATTAAAAATGTAGATAATTAAGTGGGAAAGGACTCCATGGGACATTTCAAGGACAACTATGGAAAAGTGCTACTAAAACTTTTCTTCATCCTCTACCTTGCTTCTCTGGTTCAAGCCTCTTAAACAAATTAACAGCCTCAAATGTTCTTCAGTTATTCTCTATTCTTAATGATTTTCTTTCTTTTTGCAAAAGTATGTCCTTTGTAAAATTCATCTTCTCATGCCATTTCTCAATTTAAAACATCTGAAGGCTACCCAAGTCAAAACCTTTACCTTACCATGCCAGAGATTATGCGTACATTCTGGTCTTGTCCAGATCTTTGGTTTCTTCTACATGTCCTGGTTAATTTTGCTTCATCTATGTTGGTCTTCCTCCTGCCCAGTGTTTTCCACCGGGTGCTAGATCTTGTGTTCTGTCTTTGCATGAATTTCTACTTCCCAAGCATTCATATGGTTCAACTCACTTAAATAGATTCTCAAGTTTCTTTGCTGAATGCTACCTCTGGTTTTTGAATTCAGTTTTTGCTTTTGAATTACTCACTGTTACATAAAGAATTATCCCAACTATATAGCAACTTCATATGGCAACTTTGAAAAAATGAGCATTTATTATGAATCAGGAATCCAAATTCAGATAATAGGACTTCTCGGGCTCAACATGTCTTAGTTTCTCATGGTTTGCTAGCCATAGACATCAATTCCCTGCCACGTGAACCTCTCTGTAGGTGAGCCCCTAATATGGCAACAACTTCCCCTATATCTGTTTAGTAAATTAAAAGGATAGAACTCAAAGTCTAGGTAAATCAGTCTTGAAACTAGCATTCCTTCACTTTTGCTCCGTTCTCTTTAGGAACGGAATAAATTAATATTATGAAATTTGGTTCATTAGTGAGCATATAACTTTTTTGCTCAAAACAGAGATGACATTACCTACTGTGGTGGTTGGTCTTGTCAATTTGATGGGATTTAGAGAGAGAACATACTTCTGGGTATTATCTGTGAGAGTATTCTCAGAAAATATTAACTGAAGAGGGAGTTCCACACTGAACTGTTTGTTGATGTCCTTACTCATAAGTTGTACCTAAGTATTTTATGCATTCTAGATGTTATGTATAATCATTCTAAATATTCTGAATCGTCATAGGAAAATAATCGCTCTTCCAACACGAAATACACAGTGAGTTCAACCACAGATTTTACCTCACAAAGGTGAACTAATCACAAACGTTTATACACAATAGGTATGAAGTATTCTCCGGAAAGAATAGCCTAACTCTGAAAAGTTAAACTAGCTGCATTATACAGAAAACTATTTTATAAAAGTTATTTTGAAAAGATAATGCTTTAATCACATAGAAATATCAATTAATAAATAACTCAGACTTTCTAGAAACTGTCAAAGACCTAACAAAGCTATTTCAATATCGACTATAAGAGTTTTCTCATCAACAGTCAGACTTGGATAGAGGAGGGCCCCAGGGGGCTTTATCTCCTATTTCTGAGCTGTTTGCAATGGATAGATTTAGGGAAAAGGGAAATCACTGCATTCAGTGTGTATCCACATCCCCATCAGGCCTTAGTGGATTGTCCCATTCCAATGGTCATATAGATGGTTAAACTCAATGGGTCAAAAACGAAAGAAAGTCATAAATCTAAGAAATGGATGAATTGGTATGGTGGAAGAGGCTGAGTGGTTGAAAAGGATGTGAGGGATATAAAAGATAGTGTGTCGGAGAAGAATAATCAAATATATTATGTGGATCCATGAAACTGCCAAATAAAATCTGTCAATAAAAATAACACAAAAGAATTCTGCCACCAGTGGCCATGCTACGATCCATGCTGCCACCAGAGGACATGTAAATGTTAAAGGTCTGAGTTACTGCTGGAGACCATGTTAGCATCCATGGTCTGTGCTGATTCCCGAGACCACGTTGCTGGTCCATGTTACTTCCACGCACTCCCACCAAAAACCATGTGCTCCCACCTGAAGCCATGTGGAAGTCTATGATCTCTGCTGCCACTCTGCATAGATGACTGCAGATGCATAATTGAGAATCACAGACATTGAAGGCTTCTGTGACAACCCCTGCTGAAACCAACCTCCTCCCTCCAAAAGGAACAGTCCAGACAGGAAGTCACTGAAGAGAGTCCTTAACATTTGTGACAAAGATATAGAATTGTAGTTCTTCACATTTGATGGCTTCTGCCAGGGGTAGGGTTGGGGACGGACTCAGTTGTCTTTAAGGGGCTGGACACTGGAAATTTGACCATGCTCCAGTGAATATATGGGCAACACAAATTGGACTTGGTGTATTTTTTGTGGGGGAGGGGGGGTGGAGAAAAGAGGGGTGGAAGGGTGGACCTAGGACGAATGGGAAGCAAGTGCAATCAGGGTGCACTGTATGAAATTGCCAATAATCAATAAAAAATGTTATGTTGGGGAAGAAAAGAATTCAAAGGCCTTAAATGTAAAATATTCCCATGAGAAAAATTTAATTCTCATGGAACTAGAACACTTCATACATAATCCATCACACTAGAGAGCACCCCTCCACATAAAATTTGGTGAGTTTATGACAGTTAACAGTGTGAAAAATAATTAAGAAGAGAATAATACCTTGGACACTGGAAACTGTAAAGATAGAAATGCAAGACACCATGACAAGAAATGTTAACCATGTAGGAGATTACTAATCTACATATCATCTTGTATAGTTTTACCCATCAATTTGGTAAATTCATTTCATTTGAAGTTTATCTTCCCCTTAATTTCTACAGATCCTTATTTTTTCTCAATATTTGACTCTGATTTCTCCCTTTTTAGCTCTACCTCCAACTTGTCAATCACTGATTATTTCTACCTCCTCCCTGCCCCACTCAAACCTCAACATGGACATTGATTGCTTTCATGTAATTTTCATGGAAAATGGCAGCATCAGAACTCTCCCCTACCTCCGTGTTTTACTCTCTCCTCTGGCTTAGGTCTCACTGAATAGGAAGAAGAAAGAAATTTATATTTCAGTCTAACATGACTGGAATTTAAGTCTTGAACATTTGTTGGGTTTTTTCCATCACTGTCTAGTTCTATACTCATGTTACATGTCTGTCTGCTCTTCTCTTATATCTACACTCTATCACCTCCAATTTTAGTTCATTTTTTTGTCTCCTACCCTGCCCTTCAATGACATTAATTCTCATAGCCTTAAATTCTTTCCCCAAGAAAACATCAAATCATCTTTACCAGAATTATTCTTCTTTCTGGGGAAGTTCTAGTTGTAGCTATTCAGAAAATAACCTTTTACTATTTAATGCCATTTACTGTATTGAGAATACTTTCATGCTTCAGGAAAAGAGAGGACCAAACGACTAGCCCAAGCAAGATGATAAGGAGGAACTTTAAAAAAACCTGTAGACTTTGGGTTAAAGATAGGCTACATATATGGTGGTGAAAGAGAGAGACTGAACTTTAGAAGATTCCAAATGAAAATAAAGTAAGCATACCTTACATTATTCTTTATCAAAAATAATAAGCACACCTAAGCACTCTAAAAGGCTTTCTTATTAACTATAGCTTTGTGTCTCCATCGTGAACCTTGAAAGTCTTCTATAAAGGAATCAGTTTGTGAGATTCTTCACATTTTTTCTCTATGACCAGTTTAAAAAATACTCATCAAAATCATAGAGAGAAAGAAGAGGCCATTTCATAAAATTCAACTTGAATGTCAGATATTTTTATATGCATGTGTTGGGAACGCCAAATGCAAAAGCAAGTCATTCAATTGGAGTATGGAACTATTTGAGCAGTTTAGACAAATGACACTTGTACTGAACACCAGAAGCAAGGTAGCCCTGAAGTACTTCAGTGTATGCTCCCCTCAGAGATCTGCATTAATTTTGCTCTTCTGTTCTCAAGTCAACTTAAATCAATGTGTCATAATCTCTTAGCATGTGGAAATTTGCTTCCCCCTTTCATAGTCATGCAAGGTTTTCATAGAACAGCACAGGTCTAAGGTCTCTGGGATGTACCTTATTCCTTGTAAATATAAAGTAGGTAAGAGCATAGACTATGGAGCTAAGCTTCAGGTTTTATAACCCTGGCTCTAATGTTTATATCTCTGTTTCTTTAGTGAAGCCATTCTCTTCCTGGGTTTAAATTCTTTTCATAAAAATAGTTTTCTTGATAGTGGGGCACCGGAGGGAAGAGTCTAAACTGGAAGTTGGGAAGCATCTTAAATGAATAAACTTCATATTAACTATATGTTTTAGTACAAAGATGCACATATATGAAAATCACATACACACATTAATATGAGGTTATACACATATACATATCACATATACAAAAATATGTACTTCATGATCAACTTTGTCTTGACTTTTTAAATTTTTATAATCTCTATTTCCATTTTGTTGAAAAAATGATACTAAAATTTATTGCTCTCTGTTATTTCTGAATTGTTCTTGTTCAATTGTTCTTGTTTATTTTCTAATTTAAGTTTTATATTTTTTAAGTCTTTGACTTATTTAGGAATTAATTCTTAGACTTTAGAATATATAAGGATCACTCTACTTGTTAATTAAAATTCAGGTTTCTGATATTTATTAGAATCATGGAGTGTTGTAGAATATTATTTTAAGGTGTGTTACTTTTGTTTATGTTGCATTTGTTTAACTCTGTGAAGCTGTGCTACTGTGCCTGTCTAAAACACCTGATGGTCTAATAAAGAACTGGCCAATAGCAAAGCGGGAGAAAGGAAAGGCGGGGCTATCAGGCAGAGAAGATATATAGAAGGAGAAATCTGGGAGGAGGAGAAAAAAGAGATGGAGGAATGAGGAAAAGCAGCAGCCAGAGAAGGACATCAGAGGCCAGCCACCCAGCTATACAACCAGCCACGAAGTAAGAGAAAGATAGACCGAAGTAAGAGAACGGAAAAAGCCCACAGGCAAAAGGTAGGTGGGATAAGTTAAGTTAAAGAAAGCTGGCAAGACATAAATCAGGCATTCATAAGTAAGAATAAGCCTCCATGAGTGATTTATTTGGAAGTTGGGTGATAGGTCCCCAATAAAGAGTAAAAAAAAAAAA
>CABHPH010045148.1:0-16901 GCA_902168325.1 Peromyscus nudipes | reverse complement strand
GCTGCTGTCGCTTCCCCAGAGAGAGCTTCTTCCTGTGTAACCTGTGTTTTTATTCCCTTTCTGTTCTGCTTTCTCATTGGCTCTAGGCCTAGCCACATGACTTCCTCATCACTGCCTGGTCTATACAGGCCTCCAGGTCTCTATGGTCGGTACTGGGATTAAAGGTTCGTGTCACCACACTTGGCTGTGTCCATGACCACACAGAGACTTTGCCTGCCACGTGATCGGATTCAGGGCGTGTGCTACCATCACTGGACTTCTGCTTATGGCTCGCTATGTGACCTCACTATGTGACCTCTGATCTCCAGGCAAACCTTATTTATTAACATACAAATAAGATCACATTTCAGCACAATTAAAATATTCCGACTGTGGCTTTGTCATATGTACCCTGTGTTATACTGATGTATTCTCTTTCCATCATTACTCTCACCAGGACTTGTTCTATGAATGAAGACATGTTAGATGTTGTCAAAGAATTTTTCTGCCTCTATTGGGATGATTATGTAGTTTACGTTTAAATCTGATGCATAGACCCAGTGAAATGATTCAGCTGTAAGGAAAAAGAAAGCATAAAATTTGCAGGTAGATGAGTGGAGCTGGAAAATATAATGACTGAGTAACTGAGACCAAGAAGGACAGTGATATATTCTTTCACATTTGTAATTCTCATAACTGGAATACCCAGAGAAGTAGGAAAGTTAACAGAGACAATGGGGTGGGAGGGGCATTGTACAGATGCCACGAAAGGGGAAATGGAAAAGGGGAGGAGGGTTCTTAACTGGTGGATGTGAATGAGTGCGATACAGAGGAGGAAGGACAGAAGAGGGATACATGGCATTAGGGGTGTTTGAAAAGTCATAGGGACTCATATTATTATATTACGTTTACCTAAAATTACATCATATACACATATTTTTAAATGAAGTTGGCATGAGAATGATCCACACCAAGAGCCATTGATTTATAGAAATCCAGAAGCAGGGATGAAAAACCTCCTTTCAAATTCTTGGTCGGGTTGGTCCTCAAACAATATATGCTATTGCTGTTGTATGTGAAGAGGAAACACAATCTCACCTCGCTCCAACTCCAGGAGATTCCACAAAATGCTTGGGCACCAGTAGTCAACTGGGAATCTCCTTCTGAGTCTCAGCATAGACACCCAAGCTACATTGGGGCCCAGGACATTAGCCAATGGTTCTGATGAGTCTTCACAAGACAGTCAGGGCCACCAAGGGGTGGGACAGAGGAAGTAGGTTTTCCTGATGACTGCATGTCCTCTGGGATTAAGTCTAGCCAATTCTCTCCTGCAGGCACGTAGTAACAGATAGTGCTGATTCATACTGCTGTCCTGTCCCAGTGTCAGGGCCTTGTTCATATTTTAGGCTATCTTATCACCATGGCAACATTCACTTACCATGTGTGCTATCATTGGGAAACTGAGACACAGATGCCTCAATGTGTAGATCTGCCTCACACAGGCCCTGGGTGACAGACTAGCTGTCTGTGTACAACCTTGTATACAGTGTCTTCAACCAAGAGACTTCCTCAGGTTTCTGTGGAGGGAGAGGAGCTGTTTTCCAGAGATGTTAATCTTGGTCATCAGCAACTTCAGGGGATGTCTGTTCCAGGAAGTGAAAAGAAATGGACATTTAGATTTGACTCTAGAACAAAACTACCTGCCTCAGGAGAATTTGTGCAAAATTCCAGGACTCTGCAACCCAGCTGCTGGACAGGAAATCATGTGTTATCTGGAATTCTGCTGCCACTCCTCCAGAAAGGCAAAGGACAAGGCTTTTCTTTCTTCCTTCCAATGGACCCTGCATCTAACTCAGGGCTCTCTCTGCCCAGGAAGTCACTATTTCAAACAACTTTAGCATCTGTCTCTCATCATACCTCATTGTACTCCTTAGAGAAGTAATCCTTTCAGGGATTGGCCTTAGGTCTTGGTATGAGTAACAATCATCTCATATGGAAAATGTTAAAGTCCAAAATCCCTAACCTAGTTCTGCCAAACACACCTCTACCATCTACCAGTAATATTTGCCACTGCAAATATCACCTGGGAGTGCCAGAGGGATGGCTCAGTGGTTAAGAGCAAGGATTGCTGTTGTAGAGAACTGAGGTTCTGTTCTCAGGACACCTATGGCAGCTCATAAGCAATCTGTAATTTCATTTTCCAGGGATCCAATGGCCCCTTCTGGCTTCTGTGGGTACCAGGCAAACTTGTGGTTCACAGATACACATGCGGTAAAAATAACCATACACATGGAAAGAAAGACAGAAATGAGGAAAGAAAGAAAAAGGAAGGAAGGGAGGGAGGAAGGAAGAAAGAAGAAAGAGAGAGAAAGAAAGAAAATAGCAACTAATATTTCAGAAAATATCTCTTTATGGTCCTTACCCATAAAATAGAGAGCATTACAGGACAAGACAATGATTTTGCCTCAAGCTTACCTGTACCCCTTGTTCTTCACTTTCCTAGATCATTCTGAGACTCATTTGTTTTTGGGGACCTTGCCTCATCTCCATCACCATCATACACCTGAGAATATTGGCCCATGTTATGATCCAGGCTGCTCATTTAGCTGATTGACAGGCACTCTCCTGGTCTCGTGTTTGAGATTTCTGTACACACATTTCCAGATTACATACAGTCTGTGGGTACTTCTCAGGGAAGCTCAATGGGAAGCCTTATTCTGTCCTATCTGTAGGATTTCCTTGAAAATCATTGCCTTTGAGGGCACTGGAACAGGTTTATCAGGGGATATCAGTACAGCATCATTCCAAGGCAGACGGTCCTTGATTGTATAAGAAAGCTAGCTAAACATAAGCCAGAGTGTGAGCCTGCAAATAAACCAGCAAACAGCATGTTTTCTGCCTTGATTCTTTTAGTGCTATAATGCAACACAGCCCAGAAGGGAAACGGACTCTACTCTCTCTTCTAAATTACTCTTTTTCAGGGTGTTTTTTATCACAGTAAGAGAAAGAAACAGTGAACAGTGTATAGGGAAGTCACGCCTATTTGAATTAATGTGATTTGTACTCAAGAGCAACCCCCTCCAAACTCCTGGGCAAAGAGAAGTTAGGATGTAGATAGCAGTGATTGGCCAGAAAGTGCGCGTGCAACCCCCTACATTAGTGTCCTCTCTCTCTCTCTCTCTCTCTCTCTCTCTCTCTCTCTCTCTCTCTCTCTCTCTCTCTCTCTCTCTCTTTCTTTCTCCACCAGATAGGATTTCTCTGCATCCCCAGCTGTTCTGGAACTTGCTCCACAGACCAACCTGGTCTAGATCTAAGAGATCCCCCCTGCCTCTGCTTCCTGAGTGCTGATTAAAGGCTTTCATTACTATGTCCATCTGTGTCCTGTCTTTTTAATCTCAAGGAAAATGTCCTAGTGTTTTCCTCTGAAATTTCCTGAGCACAGGCTCCTCCTGAGAATGTTCTTCCTCTGTGTTCACAGTACATCCAACTTTGGTCCAGGGCTTCCCAGGACAAATCTTGAACCCTGTGTAGACCCATCATGCAGTAGACGGAATTAGGAGTCCTGAAGAGCATATGATGAGGATGACAGACCCTGCACCCCACCTGTGCTGAACATATCAGGGAAGCTCATATTTGTCTTCTTGACACAAGCTTGCTGTATCCCCAGACATGACATTGCAGTTCTCCCAGTGGTCTCCAGGGGGCGATAGCAGGGCACATGCTCAATGCTATGAAAATTGTTTCTTGAGCCATGATCTAGCAGACTGCTTTCCATCTCTGTCCCTACTAACCTTGAGCTCTCTCCCTAGACCCTGCTCTGACCTACTGGCTCCTTCTTTTGTCTGAGAACACCTTTCTGCATGGGGACCAGGAAGATCCCCTCTCTCCTGGCATCTCTCATAGGGGAAGACCAAATTACCACCAGAGAATCGCCTATGAAAGGGCAAACGTGACCCAGGAAGACCGGAAAGGACATGGGTTCAGCCAACACATAATACTAGATGTTACCTTGAAACCATCCATAGGGAGATGGAGCCCACAGTCCTTTCAAGGACACACAGGTCACCTCTTTCCTAACACTGAGCACATGAAACTCCTTACACAACTGCTCCTGGACCTCTCTCCTTTATCTTTAATTTGACTGGTGACATTAGTGATAAAGGACTGATCATCATACCTAGTCATCACTCAGCTGGTCTCTTTCCAGCCCTCAGAGACATTTCTGTCACCCTCTTACTGGGGGTAAATTCCACTTTCCAAGAGCACTGAGAATGTAGGGTAGAGTCTGGGCTCAGCTGGGTCTCTGTGTGACAAGGACACATAGGCAAGATGAAGCTCACTCTTTGGTGCTGACCAGCACAGGCAAGGACACAACAGGTGTCATCACAAAAGGGATGAGCTGTTGTTCTCTGAGGGCATAGGGATGCTTATCAGCCTTGTTGCTCAATGTGTTTCTTGGAGGAGAAACAAAAAGGGAAGTTGAGAGGGATGCAGGGCAGCACTGAGAGTGGAAGGGACTGAGTGCGTTGGACTCAAATCCCATCACTCACCACCCATTGGATTCTGGGAAGTGCTCCTGTCTGAGAAAAATCTCAGCCCAAGAGAAGGAAGAACAGCAGAGCCTGAGTTCTGTGTTGGAGCTGAGTCTCTTCTCCTCAGAGGGAGGACAGCAAGTGAGAAGATTGATGGAGGAGTCCTCTGTGCTTCTCTGCAAAGGGTGTACCCTCTGGCAGGGGCTTCTGCTCACAGGTAAGGGCACTCACTCTCTAACTGTGTGGGGGAGGGGAACTCAGAAGCAGGCTGGAGTCTAGTCCTAAAGAGTCAGGATCTTGAGAAGAGAGACTCAAGGTTTCTGTTTGCAGTCATAGTGCAGAAGGTACAGTGAGGGACAGAGGCTCAGCAGCCTGAAGGTCTCAGAGGACAGCGGGTGATGATGGTAAGGGAGAAGGCTCAGACACTCCATATTCACCGTGAGTTACATTGGCTGCAATGTTCTGAAGTCAGCTGTTCCCAACCATGGCAGCATGGCCCTCCAAATAGAAATCAAACAGGGGAGGGCTAGTGAGATGTCTCAGTGTGTTAAGTTATGACAACCTGAAACCAACCCTCAGCTCCCACACAGTAGATAGAGAACAGACTCCTGCAGGCTCTACTCTGTGCTCCACATGGGTGCTGTGGCAGCACCCACACATGCACACCCTGACACATGTGCCTCCACACATATTTGTGGAAAACATCTTCATATGTGCACAAGAAGACAGCATCCTTCACAAATATACACATATATTTACATAAGTAAATATCAAATCATCCATTTCACAATTGAGTATAATTATTGTCATAAGCTCCAATTCTAGGAATTATGAAGATAAATTCATGGAGACACACTCCTTCTCCCTTCCTTCTTTTTTTCCTTTGTCCACTGGTGTCTGAATCTTTTTCAGGAACTGAACCTTCCTAAAAGGTCAGACTAATCCTGCCCCTACAAATCCCTGGTTCTGCCCGGCAGTGGCCTTTAATCTCAGCACTTGGGAGGCAGAGTCAGGTGATTTCTGTGAGTTCATGGCCAGTCTGAGCAAGTTCCAAGGATACACAGAGAAACCTTGTCTCAAATAAACAAAACTAAAACCAAAACCAAAACCCCAAAACAAAAACAAACACACAAACAAAAAGCCCTGGTTCTAGTGGAACTGATGTCAGTATGTCCAAAAGAGGAAATCATGGATTGACTACAATCACAGAGGGAACAGAGAAAAATAATCAGAAGTGAGGACTTTCCAGAGGAGGAGTTCAGAGAGGCATTGCTCCTCACTCCAAATACTCTCTGTAAGGAGAATATGGGACACCAAGGGGGGAACCAGGCAGACACCTGAGCAGAGAATTCCTAAGAGAGTTACTGACACACTCAGACACTCTGAGTCAATGGAAGTCATGTTGCTCATGTCTGCAAAGGTGGGTGGGCACACTTCTATTCACACACCAAAGCTGAGTGATGATCACACCCTTTTAATGTTGGTGGTTTTTTTCTCAATTCCTTTCTAGCCTCCCTTTTAACTTTCTGGCACTTGTCCACCACTGCCGATGTGACCATTGAATCACTGCCGCTCCTAGTGGCCGAAGGAGAAAATGTCCTTTTCCTTGTCCACCATCTGCCGGAAAATCTTACGGCCTTAGCCTGGTTCAAAGGACTAACAAATATGAAACAAGGAATTGCAATATATACACTGCACAGAAATTTAAGTGTGACAGGGCCTGTGCACAGTGGCAGAGAGACGATATATCACAATGGATCTCTGTTGCTGGAAAAGGTCCCCCAGAAGGACACAGGATACTATACTCTACGAACCTATAACAGACGTGCAAAAATCGTATCAACAACATCCATGTACCTCCAAGTGCATGGTAAGTGATTCATTGTGAACTCTGTGAGCTCTGTGAGTTCTTTTTCACTGGACATACACAGGAGAGTGGTTTGTGCCTACCTTGCCCATAAGATTGAGATGTAATCATGAGATTACATGTACACGTTACATGTAAATGGTAGTAAATGGGGAGATATCATAGCTGTTCTTAAGGAAGGAATGCTGTTCCTAGTGAAGAAATGAAGTGGCACATGAGAGAAACAGAGACAAGGAACAACTGGTCATTTATAGTCAGTAACCTCATGGCCTTGCCAGGTGGGGCTTCCCATCAAAGGGTCATTCATTTGGTGGGTTGACATATGAACACCAGTTATCACCTGCTGTATGTTCTCATGACCCTCGACACCTATGCACTGTGCCCCAGTTGGGTTTGAACATTCAGTGCAGGATACATATGGTGTAGAATAATGGCATAGATCAGAATCTTTCGTTTGAGTTTACCTTGCACACAGGTGGATGCGTGGTGGGTAATTCAGCCAAGGATATCTGCCTCTGTCTAACTCCTGTGGTTCTTACCAGGAGTGTTTCCTTGAGAAAGCCCATGATTGAGGTAAACATGAGATCCTCACAGAGATGTGAGTACCAGGATGCCCTGCCTGCAGACCTCTGTTGGAGACTCAACTCCAGGTGTCCACGAGAAACATTTTATAAGTGTTGGATTTTGACTTCCTGATGGCAGGGAACAGTGGTCCCCAGTAATGAAAGTCTTGTGATGTGTGGAACCAGACTGCACTGTCATGAAACCTTGGTTGGGCTCCATCCCTTGGCCATCTTCTTCAGAGAGTCAGCAGGGGAGCATAGCTCAACAGATGTCCAGGCCATTAACTAACTGTCCTGTTGGGCATATGAGATTTCACATGAAGGTCATGGTCCCCAAGGAGAGGGACTGAGAACACAGGTTCTCCTGACAAGTGCTTGTCCTCTGGGTCCAGCTTGGGGAATTTTTTTTTCTGCAGGCAAATGGCTATAGGCTGTGCTGATCTGACAGCTTCCCAGACATGAGCTGTATTTCCCCTGGTGAACACCAGGGATGTTATCAGGACACATAATGAACCGGCAGAAAAGTATTTACCTGAACCAGGATCTTACATCGTAGCCTGGCTCTACCCCTGTTTTCACAGACCTGGAAATCATGGTCCCAGCGTTCTCAGACAGGCTGCTTAATGTGTCTGCTACACCGCCAGGAGATCATGTTCTATTTTCCACTTTATGTGTTTCCTTTGGGAAATATAGGCTATCCAAGGAGAATGAACTAAATAGAGGTTCCAGGCACCTCAGAAAAACTACAGAGCACATTGGCAGACCCATTACACAGCTCATCAAAAAGGAAAAGTGGGAGCATGGTCTTGAAAATCTTGCACAGGCTGAAGGAGCTCACAGCCTTTTTCCAGGAATCAGGTCACCTCCTCCCACACACCCAAGATGTGAGACTCCTGTCACATCCTGGACCTATGACCTCAGTCAGAAACCAGTCTGATGGAGACTCCAGTGAGAATAGATTTGTTCTTTCCCCCACACATCACTCATCTGGTCCCTCTGGAGCCTCAAAGGCAGATTTGTCACCTTCCTGCTGGGAGCAAATTCCATGTTTCCAGAGCATTGAGAACACAGGGCAGATTGGGTGCCCAGCTGGGTTTCTTTGTCACACAGTTGTGCAAATTTTCCCTTTTTGATGCTGACAAACCTAAGCCAGCACACAGCAGAGTGCAGTTCCGTGGTCAGCTGCTATTATCTCATGTCACAGGGATGGTCATTACTCTTGACTCTCTCTGTGTTCTAGAGACAGAAACAAGGAGAGAATGGGAAAGGAATTTGGGGCAGTGCTGAAACTGGAGGGGCTGAACAATGTGTTGAACACAGACCCACCCTCAACCCATGGGACTCTGGGTGTTGCTCCTTCCTGGAAAGAGGCTCAGCTCAGATGGGGGAAGGACAGCAGAGCTTGGGAGCTGTGATGGAGCTGAAGAACCTCAGAGGGATGGCAGATCAGCCTACTGAGGCAATGGAGGCCCCTCTTACTCCTGTGCAAAGGCTGCACCACATCTCAGGGGCTTCTGTTCACAGATGAGCAGACCAGGAGTTGACAGTGTGTGAGGGGAGAGGACTGACGTACACTCTGGAATCTACTGAGTGTCACAAGGACGTGAGTGGAGACTCAGTGTTTGTAGGGAAGAAGATACAGAGCAGGAGAGAGGCTCAGCATTAGAATGCTCTCATTGAATATTAACCAATAAGGGTTGGGAGACATTATTCTTGCATGAAGTTAGTCAGCATGACCACAATATTCTGAAGACTGATGGCCCAAATAAAAATCAAGCTGGTGTGGGTCACTGATGTGGTTCAATGGATACAGGCATTTGCTGCATTGTCTGACTAGCTGAGAACAATAAACGGAAGTCCTCTGACCTCCACTTAAGTACTATGTCCTATATCCACCCCACACACTAGACTAACCCTTACACTACTCACACACAAGTATAATATGTAAACAAGTGTAAAAAAAAACAAAGCAAATATCCCCAAACCTATGAGTTTCTTAAATCTATGGGCATACATTCATTCAGTCTCCACATGTATCTGAGCCTTTTCTAGGCACAATTTTAAAAAAATACAAGACAACTTATGGTTCTTATGATGTCCCAGTTTGAGTGGACATGAAGTAAAGAAAGCTAGAAGGTGAATTCAGGTATTGGCTGCAACCCCAAGAGGAGCAGAACAAATTCAGAGAGTAAAGACACAGGGGAAGAGGTCTGGCAGGCGTCACCCCAACACCAATCCAGTGTAAATGTGATCAGGGATCAGATGGCAGTAAGACAGGGCCATGTTGACAACTGAAGAGGTAGAGCCACATAGTGGAAACGACTAGTGTGGGGACACTGAACATGGGGGTCATGTGCAGACCTCCACCAAGTAGGACAGGGAGACACTCCCACAATCCTAGACTGAGCAATGGACACAGCTGCTCAGGACACAGGGCCTCATAAGTCAAATACAAAAGTCCTAATTTAGGTGGATCTCTCTCTTCTCTTCTAGCTTTCCTTTGGAAGTGTGGGCGCCTTGCTACCTCTGCCCTGCCCAGTATTGAATTAGTGCCACCCAGCGTTGCTGAAGGGAGAAGTGTTCTTCTACGCATTCACAATCCCCCAGAGAACATTGTAGGCTTTGTCTGGTTCAAAGGTACGACTGACTTCAAGAACGTTGTGGCTACTCACTTTGTATCAGACAGGAAGTCAACTGTGTGGGGGCCTGCATACAGTGGCAGAGAGACATTGCACAGTGATGGATCCCTGCTGCTTCACAGTGTCACTCGGAGAGACCATGGATTGTACATCCTACGAGTTCTGAGAACAGATATGGGAAATGAAGAAACACAAGTGCAACTCCAGGTGGACAGTAAGTGACTCTCTGTGACTCTTCAGTGCTGGGTGGGGCTTAGACACACAGGGCTGTCATGGCTGGCCTAGCCTCCCTTCCCTCTGCACTGTGTCCCCGCGGGGAGGTTTGAGCACTTAGTGCAGAACACACTGGTAGAGACAAATGGCCGTAGATCATCTTCCATCTTCTGACTCCACCTGCATCAAGGAAGACCTTGATGGAAAGTAACTCAGCCTAAGATGTCAGAGTCAGCCCAGGCTCTTTGGGCTCTAGACCAGAGATCCCTGAATTCTGTCATCTTTCCAAAGCTGGACTAAAGTGACCCAGGGGAGCATTTTCTAGTGCTCTACACTTACAGTCTCTCAAGATGATAGGGAACAGTGGTTTAAGAACATCCATATCAAACTGGGATATTTAATAGCTCCAAATTGAGAGTGTCATAAATAAAATCCAGGAACTGGTATAGAGTCCATGAAGGAGTGCTTTCTATTGGCTTGCTCTTCATACTTGCTCAACCAGCTCTCTTACATCACCCAGGAAGGACTCCTGGCCCAGGGCTTGAACTGCCTGCATTGATCTCAATCCTTCTGCATGAATACCCAGTTTATTCTCTTGCTGACAGGCCAATTTGGTGGTGGTTTTTACAACTGAGGCCTTGTCTTGCAAAATGACTGTAGCCTGTGTGAAGTTGACAGAAAACCAGCCAGCCTAGTACCCAAGCCTTTTGAAGACCTGAGCCTGCCTTGAAGATGAGACTGCTCCCAGCCCCCACACAGTCCCAGACCTAAGGGATACTTGACAGAGCAGCAAGTGCATCTATTAGGTGAAGTCAGAGGTTGAGTGTTGCCTTAAAGGAAACTGAAGAAAAAAACCTAGAAAGCGAAAGTTCCAGGCCTGTTGAGTTCAGGGGAGGCATCATCTCAAACCCCAGTGTGCATGAGTGTGTGCAGTGTCTGATTGAGGCCTGTGAGGGAACAGCCATGTGGACACCCAAGGGTGCAGTTCCATGAAGAGGACATGGCACTATCAGGGAGACTGTTGGAAAGGAGGAGGTCATGTTTCTGCTCTTCATTAAGTGGGCTACACACACACACACACACACACACACACACACACACACACACACACAGACCTGCACCTCTAAGCTGAGTAATGAATCCATCTGCTCAGGATGGAAGTCATCATCTTTTCACCAAGCACAATGATCCCCATGTGATGTTTTTTTTCCTGTTTTCCCTCCCAGCTTCTCTTTCTCTGTTCTGTAACCATCTCACTTCCTCCCAACTCATGATCCAACCGGTGCCTCGGTATCCTGCTGAAGGGGAAGGCGTACTTCTCCAAGTTCATAATCTTTCAGAAGATCTACTCAGCTTTGTCTGGTACAAATCAAAGTTTAGGACTCCGGTCCTTAAAATTGTAGAATATAGCAGAACCATCAATTCTATCTCCTGGGGGATTGCACACAGAAGAAGAGGGATGGTGTACAATAATGGATCATTGATGCTCCAGGATGTCAACGAGAAAGATGCAGGAATGTACACACTAGAAGTTTTAAACAAAGATTTCAATATTGAAAAAGCATACATGGAATTTTATGTAAAGAGTAAGTGACTACAGTTTCCGATGGCTGGGGGTGGCTTATCCTACTTCATACACTAAACTGTCAGGACTGGGCTATGCCTGCTCTCTCCCCCATTGCATTGTGTCCCACACTGGGGTTTCAGCTCTTACTGCAGGACACATATGAGGTAGACAAACTGTAATAAATCAGAACTCCTCACCTGTCTTTATGTGCAGCGAGGAGGATCTGTGCTGGGTAAACTCAATCCCAGGGTATCAGCTGCAGCCCAGACACTTGGAGCTCTCACCATGCACATATCCCCAGAAAGACTCTGTGGGAGTCAGGTAGTCCCTGGCTGAGTAAGCCATGAGGTCTTCACAGAGAGCACAAGGAATCCCTGAATCCAAAGCTTTGCCCTTGGATGGACTCAAGGTGACATTGGGGAGGTTTTTCTAACTGTTTCTATAGATATCCTGTGAGAGCTGACAGGGAACAAGGCTTTGCTGACTGTCCAAGTCATGGGACTGACTATCCCATAGAGTGTAGAACCAGCTGTGTACTGTCATGACAGCTGCAGTTAGGTAGGTCACCTGTGCATCTCCTTCTCCTGAGGCTCAGTGGACAGGTGTCTGGGCCATTAGCCTATCGTTCTGATGGGCTTATGAGACTTCACAGGAAGGTCAAGGCACCGAGGGAAGAAACAGAGGAGGCAGATACTCCTCCACATTCCTCCTTCACCTCAGGGGTCCAGCCTAGGGAATTCTCTTCTGCAGGTGAATAGTAGTAGATGCTGCTGATATAAGCCACTCCCCACCCTAAGTTCAGACCATTGCTCATAACTAAGCTTAACTCACGGGCACAGCAATGATCATTAGGGAGGGCTAGATGTGCCTATTACAGGGAAACTGAGACACAGGAAACAGTGCTGAATCAGTGTAAAACAGTCCCTGGGTGGGAGATCCAAAGTAAAGATATGTTTATAGACACAGCTCCAAATTCTCCCCACTGGAAGCTTTATAAAGTATAAAGAGGGCCTGATAGAACTCTCGGGACTACTGTCATTTATTATCTTCCTCTGTTTCTTTATAGAGTATGTGACACAGCCCTTTGTACAAATCACTGATACCACAGTCGCAGGAGGTACATCTGTGATCTTCACCTGCATTTCACCCGACACTGATATCTCCATCCGTTGGATCTTTAATAACCAGAATCTGCAGCTCACAGAAAGGATGACTCTGTCCCCAACAAAGTGTGGACTCAGAATAGATCCTGTCAGGAATGAGGATTTTGGAGAGTATAAGTGTCAGATCTCTAACCGATTCAGTTTGAAGACCAGTCTTCCAGTCTTCTGGCCGAGATGAGTTAGTGACCTCTCCTCTCATCCTACAGTAGAGTGGTGTCATTTCTTTATCAATGGAGTATAACATGGAGAAAAACTATGTGATGAAAATGGTTAGTTACTACTCTGGTACAGCCATCATGGTGACTCATGGCTATAATCCTGAGATAAGTGTGTGTACAACAGAAGGCCAGGATTTAAAGTGAGGCTGTCTTGAAAGGAAAATAAAGACATCAATATGGTATATAAAAAGACCTCAAGAGCTAGGTTGTGGCTGAAATACATAGTGATACCTCGGAATTCATGGGAAGCAATTTCAGGAACCCACAAACTTTTGGAGACTGCTGTCACGATGGTGCATTGCTTGCATAGAGAAAAACATCTTCTCATATGCTCAAACACATTCCTTGTTTAACTAATTCACCTAGGCCCAATGCTGCCTGCACACCAGTCACCCATGTGAAGTGAGGAAGGGTGACAGGAGAAGGGTCTGCCCATGTTTCACTGTGGACATAGCTGGTTTCTAAACAGCTTTGATCCACAGTTTGAAGAACAGATGTAAAATCCTTCACGTAAGCACAGATCATACTGTTTTCATTCTGAGAGTGGCATTCACAGTGGGACCTTGCACATGAGTGTTTTCCTGTTAATATATATTTCTTTCCTTTTTTATTCTCCTCTCATATATTACATCCTGACCACAGTTTCCCTTCCAATTACCCCTCCCTAAACTCCACTTCCCCTCTACCCCAGATCCACTTCTCTTCTGTTTCCCTTCAAAATATGATCAAGCCTCCCTAATATATCTACAGAACATGGCATGACAAGGTATATTAGACTTGCCACAATCCCTCACATCAGAGCTGGGAGAGGCAACCCAGTAGGAAGAAAAGGGTCCAAAGGGCAGGCAACAGAGTCAGAGACGTCCACACTTCCACTGTTAGGAGTTCCAGGAAAACACTCATTTACATTACCATAACTTACATGCAGAGGCCCTAGCTTAAACCCATACAGGGTCCATGATTATCTCTTCAGTCTCTGAGGTCCTCTAAGCCCTGCTGAATTGATTCTGTGTTCCATGTTTTCACAGTGTCCTTGTCCTCTCTGGTTCCCACCATCCTTCCTTCCTCTGGCATTGCCAAGTGTTTGGCTGTGTGTCTCTGCATCTGCTCCCATCAGTTGCTTGATGATGCCTCTTTGATGACTATTAGGCTGGACACTGATCTACTAGTATAAGAGAATATTATTAGTAATCATTTCATTGAAATATTTTCCCAGTCATGTTTGTTTCTATCTTGAATTTCTGGGCTGTCCCGCCTCTGGTTCCTGGCCATCCAGGCAGTGTCAGGTCTTGTCTGCCTACAGTGGCATGGCCTTTAAGTTGGACCAGTCATTGGTTGGCCACTGTCACAAGCTCTGTTCCACCATTACCCCAGCACATCTTACAGGAAAGACAGATTGCAGGCCAAAGGTTTTGTTGTCCCAGTCCTCTTTGTTAGTTAGCTTCTCTATGCATGTGATAAAACGGGACATCTAATTGTTTGTGCTCAATATTAGTTTACAGTAGTAGAGCTCAGATAGGTGCATTTGTTTGCCAGTTCCAGAAACTTCTGTGGAATCTTTTGAATTTTCCAAAAATATGTTCATGTCATCTGCAGATCTATTTTACAGATAATTAACTGGCCACATTTTATTTATTTGCATTGCCTAATTGTTCTGTCTAGGACATCTAAGAGAATACTGACTAAAAGAGGCCACTGTAGCATCCTTGTGTTGATTCTGGTCTTACAGGGAAAGCTGTCAGTTTCCCCACTGAGTACTGAGTTGGCGGTGGTTTTTCACATGTCTCCCTACTGCACTTGCCTCTTTCTACCCCTACTTTGTCTGTTTTCAACATTAAAAATTGTTCACTTTTATCAGAATTCTTTATTGATTCAGTCTTAAGAGTTATAAATGGAATCAGTTTTGTGTTTCTTCACGGTTCCTCCTCTGTAAAGTTCTGGGTCTCTAGGTTTTGGTTTCATCTAAGTCACTCTACAGTCATGAAAATTTTAGTAATCCAAAAAACAGACAGCAAGTTCTCACATTTCACTTCTAGTGTTAATAATGTTACTTTTTTAAAAGTAAAGTTAATCTAATTAAAGATTGTCAATGCCATTAGTCACTTTGAAGAAAGAACTTTTTTCCCCTTTTTTTGAAAATAGGTTCTTTCCCCATACAATATATAATGCTTATAGTTTCCCCTCTCAACCCTTCCTCGTTCCTTCCCTCATTCCCTACCCTGGGGATCCACCCCATTTCTTTCCCTCATTAGAGAAGAATAGGCCTCTGAATGATAACAACAAAACATGACAAAATAAAACACAGTAATATGAAACAAAACCTATCATATTGAGATTGGACCCTGCAACCCAACAGGAGCAAAAGAGTCCCAAGAGCAGACACAAGAGTCAGAGATCCACTTGTTCTCTAAGTGAAGATTCTCATAAAAATACTAAGCTAATAGCTATAGTATACATGCAGAGGACCTGCTGCTGACTCATGTAGCCCCTGTGCCTGCTGATATGATGTGGAAGCCTCTTCTCTGATGACTAGATCTTATAGTGCTTGAAGATTCTATACAAGCTGGCAACAGAGGAAAACAATCCCTTGTCCTACCCAGTTGTGATTCCTACAAACTACAGCAATGAACAGCATGACAAGATATCCCCAAATGTGTGTGAGAGTGGCAGTTATCCCTTGGAGGTTGTGAAAAACTGTCTAATTGGACGTCAGGCTGCCCAAAATGAGGGGAATCCTGGCTGGTACTGGAATGTAATCAACTGTACATGGATAGTGATTTTATTGATCCTAAAGGGGAACCTATAATGGCCACTTTCCTAAACCCGTTTAATTTCTAGGTTCATTCTAAATACACATCCTTATTCCCACATTCAAGTGTAGCTCTAGCCCTACATTAAAGATGCTCTTTTTTGCACAGTCAGAGGTCACCAAAGAAATCTAAAACTAATCCAAATGCAACAAACAATGAATGCTTGGTCATATGTATAGGAATGTCCCCCACAGAGTCACATGTTAGAATCCTTGGCCCTTAGGGAGTTGCACTACTAGGAACTGTGGCCTTGTTTGGACAAGTGTGGCCTTGTTGGAGGAAGTTTGTCACTTGGAGGCAGGCTTTGAAGTCTCATATGTCAAGTTCTCCCACTGTGGCACACAGTATACTTTTGCTGCCTAAGGATCAAGATGTGGAACTCTCAGCTCCTTCTCCAGTAGTACGCCTGTCTGCATGTCCCCACGGTTTTTTACCATGACGATAATGGACTAAATCTTTGAAATTGTAAGCAAGCCTGATTAAATGTTTTTCTTAATAAGAGTTGCCATGGCCTTGGTGTCTCTTTACAGCAATAAAACCCTAACTAAGATACACATTGTGCGGTGTCCAGTCCTACGTGATCTATCTATAACACAAACCCCTTATTTGAGGTTCAGGGCACATCACAGAAGAGGATTGGAAATACTGTAAGAGGCAGAAGACCAGGATGCCTACTGTGAGATTGTGTCTTCGATATATTACCAATGCTGAGGGCCGTGGGAGTATTCGGCATGTGACAACTAGTATTTAACAGGTTGACCCACCAGATGTTGGAGAGCCCCACTAGGCAAAGGCTGTGGAAACTGGCTGTTTTCTGTCTGTACTTTCTCATATGCCACCACTTACCCCCCTAAAAAGAACAGCTGTGAGGTTCTTTTCACAGCCCACCGGTAGTGTGTTTCCCATCTTTGGGCACACTTATATCTGTGGACGGTCAGGAAGACGATTTCTGTTTAAGCTGTATAATTCTGATGATCAAAAATAATACTAGAATATTTTTCGTAACCATCACAAAGACAGCTAATTTTGGACTTCAGAATGAATTCAAAACCGGTTAGGCGAGAATACACAAGGACGATGCCCAGGTGTTTATTGTAAATCAAGGTCAGACATGAAGCAGCTTCGATAGGCACAGCCCTCCGCAGTAATTCTCTTTCTGCACATACCCCATCCACTCACATACCCCATCCACTCACATACCCCGTCCACTCACATACCCCGTTCACTCACATACCCCGTCCACTCACATACCCCGTCCACTCACATACCCCGTCCACTCACATACCCCGTTCACTCACATACCCCGTCCACTCACATACCCCATCCACTCACATACCCCGTCCACTCATA